>ML811216.1:85688-96898 GCA_009831015.1 Picea engelmannii | reverse complement strand
TTCCATTGCTGAACTTACTTCTGATAAGTGTTTTGCTCATAATGCATCTGGAATCTATATGCTGTCACATATGTTCATAGACTTGTGGAATTGTACATGTTTTCCTGTGTAGAAATGTCTGTGTATTAATTGATGATAAGGAGCAGATATTAGCTCATAGAACTATGAAATTGTAAAGGATTGCAGCATGAGAGTGTTCGCGTTATGTTTGATATGAATAAGTTGATATATGCCTATCACAAAGGATATCATGCACAAATTACGTCAATAAACTGAAGCTAACCATGCCCAGCTGCTCTCGGAAAGTCGTCTTTCCTTATCTGCTCCTGGGAATGACCCGATAAGGATCTCTTCATAGAGATTTCCTCCTCGGAAAGGCTCACCCAGAACCCAGAATGAGGATTCGATCGCATAGGCCTTATTAACCCTATACGAGGAAGAACGATCCCATTTAGATCCCAGATAGTAGTGTTGTGCGATAAATAAGTCGACGGATGAGAGCTCGTCGGAGTGAACCATAGTCATTCACAACCATTAGATTGATGAAAGTAACGCAGGCATTACATGCCCTACCCTCTCTCATCATGAGCAACGAGAAATTGGGATCGTAAATCCCAAGACCCAAAAGAATGAATCTGGACCGTTAGATCTTGGTTCACATTACCCGATAGCCGTTGAATCCGGAGAAGCTGTGCAGGGGTTAAGCACAGGGGTAGACGCGTGAGGAAGTGATTTGAGCCATTAGATCTGGAGTAGAAATCCCGTAAACCGTTGGATCGGGAAGAGTTGCACCAGAGCTAAACTCTAGCGTGCAGAGGAAGAGTCCTAGCCATAGATCTCGGCAGGACACATGTCGGCGTTCTAGGAGGCATCGGGATTTCACTCATCGGGGATTTTAGGAGTGTAGAACCATTGCACAATGAAATCGCGATACACGATTTCCCGATTGAATCTGGACTGTCCATTATGCATGACGCCTGTCAAGAGATCCGGAAGGGAATTGGGATATTTGCCATCGGGAAATCGGCATTCTCGTGGACAAGTACTCGGGGAAATCCAAGTGAAAAACCCCGACAAGATATGAGCCGTCAAATAGAAGGGACACGTGGCAGAGGATCCCAGAGAGTCAGAGTTCGGCATATCGGGGTTTTTGAATACAGAGAACTCTTGCCATCCGGAATCGCGATCCGCGATTTACCGATAGGATCTGAGTTGTCCATCTGAGGGACGGGTGTCGGAGATTAAGGCACTATCGGAGTTGGACGCATCAGAAAATCAGAGTTCTCGAGGCCATGAGAACCAAGACCTCATAAGTCCCGAAACCCCGAGAATCAATCCAGGCCGTCCATCCGCGAGGACAGGTGGCAAAGGATCGGGTGCCTTCGGAGTTTTGTTCATCGGAGTTTTCGATGGTAATTGAATTGTGTATCAGGAAATCGCGACCCGCAATTTCCCGATGAGATTTGAGCCGTTCATGACGAGGACGCGTGTCAGAAGATCCCGAGGGTTCGGGGTTCGGCAATTCAGGATTCTCGATGGAAAGAAACTTACGACAGGAGGAATCGCGAAATCCCGAAACGCGACAGTCCCCTAGTTATAGCACTCCAGTGGAGGACAGGTGTCACTCCACGCCATCATAAGGAGTGTGGACCATAGGCATCGGAACAAGGGACAAATGTCGGAAGGTCAAGCTTGGCCGTGAGTTCACACCAAGTGGCATCGGGGATCGGGGAATCGGAATTTGCGAAGGCATGTGCATTGCGACATTATAAACCCCGAAACCCCGATGGGTAGTTATAGAATGGTGGGCATATGGTAGAAGGTCACATGAGAACGGAGCTAGCCTAGAGGGCTAATGTGTTAGGGGCATATCGGGGATCGGAGAATCACGAGTTCCAAGGACCCGTGAATTGCGACATCAGGAAACCCGAAACTCCGATAGGAGTTGCCCCGAAAGGAGGTAAGGCCACGGCCGTAAAGGCAGTGAACCACAAGCTTTTCCTAGGGAGCTAATGCGGGAGGAGCGCATTGAAATTCGAAGGAACGCGAGTCATAGGGGTGAATGAGTTTGACATTAGAAACCCCGAATTCCGATATTTTCACCAGGGGTTGGTATTTCGCAAATGCCGGTTTTTTGGAGATTTCTCACTTGAGGGAGATTAATCCGAAATTTTAAAAATTATGATAGTGGGTGTGTTACAAGTCTACTAGAACACAGTCTACTGGTACACAACCTACTAGTACACAACCTACTGTTATGTCAAAGGAATATTGGGAGAAGTTGGATAGAAGAGAAAGGAGTATTATTTGACTCTGCCTGGTAGATTCAATGTTGTTGAATGTCTCGAGAGAATCCACAGCCAAGGTACTATGGGATAAGTTAGGGAGTTTGTATCAATCAAAGTCCCTGGTAAACAAGTTGTTTCTTTGAAATACGTTGTATCATCTTAGGATGGAAGATGGAGATTCTATGATAGAACATCTAATTGCCTTTAATACTCTGGTAAGTCAACTTGTCCTTGTTAATATTACGATTGCAGAAGATGAGTGTATTGCTTTTTTATGTTATTTTCCAGACTCTTGGGATAATATGGTTGTAGAAATTGGTAATACCACTCAATCTACATTGAAGTATGAACATTTAGTTGCATCCTTGTTATCTGAAGAGATGAGGTGGAAAATCATGGATGGTCAGAGCACAGATGATTTATTTGTAAGAGGTCGTACCCAAGACAGGAATCTTAGTAAGTCTTTGGGGGGGAGATCTAAATATATAGGTGTATCTAAGTCTCGAGGAAAATATTTGAGGAAATGTTGGAAGTGTGGTAAAACAGGGCACTATGAGAAAGATTGCAAGTCTAAGAAGGTTGATAAACCAAAGGGATATGATAATACCTCTTCCACAGAGTATAAAACCTCCACTGAAGAAGGAGGTGATGTTTACCTAGCATCTATAGGTAGACATGCCAGATCGTGGTGTATGGTTGATTGACTCAGGTGTGTCATATCATTTGACTCTTCACAGGGAGTGGTTTTGTGAATATGAAAAATACGATGGTGGTGATGTATTCCTAGGAGATGACTCGACAACCAAAATCATGGGACATGAAAGGGTTAAGTTGTTTCTAAAATATGGAAGGATTAAAACACTCCCTGGGGTTTTGCACATTCCAAAACTAGCCAGGAGCCTAATATCTATAAGCAAGTTGGATGATGTAGGTGTGGATATTGTATTGGGAAGGGGTACTTGCAATATGGTACAAGGTGCAATGGTGTTGATGAAGGGAGTTCAGTGTGGAACTATGTACAAGTTGTTGGGAAGCACTTATACTATTGGGGGTAATAGTTATGTTGTCTCTGAGCAGAGAAATAAAGAAGACAAGACCAATACTGTCCTTGGAAGGAATACCATGTTGTGGCATCAAATACTAGGGTATATTAGAGAAAAGGGCCTTCGAACACTACATGGTAAAGGTATGGTTGAAGGTATGTCTAATTGCACTCTATATTTTGACTTATGTGAACATTTCATATATGGTAAGAAAAATCGAGTAAGATTCCCATCTGGTGCTATAAGAGAAAAGGGGATCTTAGAGTTGATGCACAGTGATGTGTTTGGACCTGTGCATGTTCCATCACTAGGTAAATTTGTGTATTATGTTTCAGTCATAGATGATTTCTCAAGGAACACGTGGATTTATTTTCTTAGAAATAAATTTGAGGTATTTGATAAATTTAAAGAGTTTAAGGCTTTGGTAGAAAATCATACAGAGAAGAAAATAAAGGTATCGAGGACAGATTATAGTGGATAATTCTTAGAAAATGAATTCAAAGAATTTTGTAAGAAGTGTGGTATATCAAGGTAGAAGACTACTCCATACACACCTCAAAAGAATGGAGTTGTAAAAAGGATGAACATGACACTGATGGAAAAAGAAAGGAGCATGCTTAGTGGTGTCGAGTTAGGACAAGAATTTTGGGCAGAGGTGGTGTGTACAACATGTTACCTGGTCAATCGATCACCCTCATTAGCGTTGGATGATAAAAAACCACACGCGGTATGTACTAGTAAGAAACCCTCTCTTGAACATCTCAGAGTGTTTGGTTGTGATGCTTATGTACATGTTCCAAAGGAAAATAGGAGTAAGTTGGATAATAAAGCTGAAAAGTGTATCATTATTGGCTATAAATATGGTGTGAAAGGTTATAATCTTTGGAACCCAGAAACTAAGAAGACTATTTACAATCGAGATGTTGTTTTTAGAGAGGTGAAAGATCTTCCAAAAAAGGAATTCCTACCAAGGCAAGAAGAACATGAGAAAATAGAGTTTGAGTTGGATGATGCAAAATATGAATCAACTGAAGAAGAAGAAGAAGAAGAAGAAGAAGAACTTCATACCCCAGTATTGAGGAGATTAGTTAGGGAAATAAGGAAACCAGAAAGGTATAGTCCACCTGATTTCATTCTAATTTTTCTTTATCTATCATTGATGATGATCCTAGGATTGTTAGGGAAGCAGTGAATTCACAGGATAGTAAACTCTGGAAGAAGGCCATGGTTGAAAAAATGGATGCCTTGGATAACAATGAGGCATGGGATATATATGAGTTTCCAGCTGGAAGAAAATATGTTGGTAGAAAATGGTTGTTTAAGAATAATTTTAATGTAGAAGGAAAAGTGGAGAAATACAAAGCTTGGTTAGTAGGAAAAGTTTATTCCCAGGTAGAGGGAATTGACTTGTTGGAAAAATAGAATCAAGGAGTAATAAAATAAAAAAAATGCGGAAATAAAACATAGAAGATACAAATACAATAGAGACATAGATATACATGGTTCACCTAGTGTGGGCTACATCCACTAGAGAAATTTCCAAGTCCTTCCTTTATTATTATCCAACAAATGAAGGGATACAACCTATAACACAGCCGTTGTAAATTCATCTTCATTCTTGAAGACCAAATGTATCTTTTCCAACTTCAAATTTCCATCTTCTAAGATGGATCGTATGAAATGGCACCTGAGCTGTATATGCTTAATATTCGAATGGAAGGTTTAGTTCTTTGCAATATGAATGGCACTCTCATTGTCAGAGTACAACCTACTATTCTCCTGCTTCTTTCCCAATTCCTCCATAAACCTCTATAACCAAATCATCTCTTTACTAGCCTCTGTAGCAACAACCTACTCTACCTATATTGTTGAAAGTGCAACAACCTTTTGCAGTTTCAAAATCCAACCTACAATAAAAACAGACCCTGTGGTTCTCCTCCTACTATCTTTATCACCTGTCATATTAGAATCAACATATCCCTATAGAACAGTGTCTGGACGTTCAAAACATAATGCATGAGTAGCAATACCTCTCAAATACCTGAGAATCCACTTTACTGCCTCCCAATGTTCTTTACCTAGATTTTTCATATAGCTTCTCATAACTCCCACTGCATGTGTAATATCTGGTCTTGTGCAAACCATCAGATACATTAAGCTGCCAACTGTTGATGAATAAGGGACCCTGGACATGTATTCTATCTCCTCCTATGTCTTGGGACACATTTCCTTAGTTAATTTGAAATGGCTGGCCAAACGTGTACTAATTGGTTTTTCATTTTGCATTCTAAACCTCTCCAACACCTTCTCTATGTACTCACCCTGAGACAATGTCAATTTGCGATTTTTCCTATCTCTTGTTATTCTCATACCAAGGATTTTCTTTGAAGCACCCAAATCCTTCATCGCAAATGAATTAGCTAATTCATTCTTGAGCACATTTGTATCCTACATATTAGACTGTGTAACAACATGTCATCTACATACAATATAAATATAACATAGCTTCCATTTTCTAGATTTTTAAAATAAACACAATGATTAGAATGACATCTACTATAACCATGTTCTGTCATAACCTGTCAAACTTCAAATACCACTACCTTGGATCTTTATTTAGGCCATAGAAGCTCTTCTTGAACCTGCATACCAAATTCTCCTTCCCTTTGACATAATACCCCCGTGACTGCTACATATAAATCTCTTCCTCCAAATCCCCACGGGGAAAAGTTGTTTTTACATCTAACTGTTCAAGATGCAAATCTTCTACTACCAAAAGACTTAAAATAGTCCTAATTGAAGTCATTTTAAATAAAGAAGAAAATATTTCATCAAAATCTATACCTTTCTTTTGTGCAAACCCCTTTACAACAAGTCTAGCCTTGTACCACTTTTTTCCTCCTTCTTCTTCCTTCAACTTGTAAACCCATTTATTCTGTAATGTTCTTTTTCTTGCAGGAAACTGAACCAAGTCCCAAGTCTTGTTATTTACCAAGGAATCCATTTCCTCTTTCCTTGAAATGAAGCCCTTGAATCTGCTACCCAAGACTTAGAAATATTATCTACAAAAAGAATCAAAGCATCTTGTAACACATCAACTCTTACATTTGCTTTCTGATTTTTTTCCTACTGTCCATCTCTTTGTTTCTTTGGAGATATGCAGTCTTTCTTCAGATGTCCTTTCTTCCCACAATTCCAACACTCTATCTTTCCAAATATGGATTTGGATCTTCCCTTCCTAGAATTCCCGTGGTTCCTTGAGCCCTTTTCTCTATCCTTTTGTTTTCCCATGTTCTCCATGTTTAACACATTACCTGATGTCTCACCTTTTCTTTTCCATCACATTTCCTCATTAAGGATAACACTAACAACATCATCGAATTTTAAAGTGTTTGAACTAGAGACAAAGTTACTTACAACCATGACCAAGATGTTCCATCTTTTTGGCAATGAGTAAAAGATTATAAGAGCCTCGACCTCATAATCAAAGTCCACTTTTATAGAACTTGGTTGATTAGTAACTGTATTAAATTCATTTAAATTATCTGCAATAGACCCACCTTCTAACATCTTCATATTAAATAATCTCTTCATTAGAAATACCTTATTGGACGCTGAGGTTTTTTCATATAGTTTATCCAATGTGTCCATCATCTCCTTCATTCTCTTTTATTTCGAAATATTGAAATCCACCGACGCTGCCAGGCTCAGCCGTATCATTCCTAGTGCCTTTCTTTCAAGAACCTCCTGTTCTTGGTCTTTCCTAGTCATCGAATTCTTTTCTATTACACCCAGTGGTAGGAATAGATCCTTCTGATTTAAACAATATTCTATTTGCATCTTCCATAACTGGTATTTTTCGTTGTTAAATTTATCGACCCTGAAATTTCTATCTTCCCCCATTGCACCCACTCGAACCAAGATCCCTCTTTTCCTACAAGTTACCTTTTTCTCTGATACTAGTTGTTAGGAAAACAAGATCGCAAAGAAATAAAATAAAACAAATGCGAAAATAAAAGACATAAGATACACAATACAATAGAGACACAGATATACGTGTTTTACCCAGTGTGGGCTACGTCCACCAGATAAATTGCTAGGTCCTTCGTTTATTATTATCCAACAAATGAAGGGATATAACCTACATCACACTCGTTGTAACTACCTCTTCTTTCTCTCACGGTCTCCTCACTCAGAGTACAATATTCACATTGCTACATAGCTGCAATACATTTACCTCATAAAATAAGGTTTCCTTCTAGGGAAAAAAAACCCTAACATAAATTCTACCGTCAAATCTGTGACCTTATATTGAATGGTTCAGATTTACAATGAAATTACAATATACATTTACAAGGAAATTTTTCCTTCAGGGGCTCGCTTGCCCCCTGACCTCGCAGAAGGGGTAAGCCCTCTTTGCACTCCCCCACGTGGAGGAGTGTACATTCTTCTGGGGTGTAAATTCTTCATGGGTTATAAACACGGCTTAAAACAAAGACATCTGAATTAGGAAGATAATCAGGCTCCACAAACAACATGAATTTGGTGAGATTTTTATTTTGTTGTCAAGTTAACTTCTATTAGATTTCTTTTACCTATTGCTCTTTATTTTGATCTTGAAGTGGAACATATGCATGTGAAGAAAACATTCCTACATGGGTATCTGGAAGAAGAAATATACATGAAGTAGCTAGAAGGATTTATAGTGAAGGGAAAGAAAGAGCTAGTCTATAAGCTAAAGCATTCATTATATGGTATGGAGAAATCACCTAGGATGTGGTACCAAACGTTTGACACATAAAACCTTGGACTGAGATTTGTGAGAAGCATGGTTTATCATTGCGTATATTCCAAGAAGGTTGGTAATCCCTTCATTTATGTAGTGTTGTATGTTGATGACATGTTAATGATAGGAAATAACATGGATGTGATCAAGGAGGTGAAATAACAACTATCTTAAATATTTGACATGAAGGATCTCGATGTTGCTAACTTCATTCCGGGAATGGAGATTAAAAGCGATTGTGAAAACATGAAACTATGTTTGAATCAAAGAAAATATGTTGAGAGGATATTGCATAGGTTTAATATGCATGGAAGTAAACCGGTCAAGGTTCCTATTCCTATAGGTGTAAAGTTATCTATAGATCATTGTCCCAAGACACAGGAAGAAGAAGAGGACATGTCCCATGTTCGGTATGCCAGTGCAGTTGGTAGTTTTATATATGAAATGGTCTATACTAGACATGAAATTGCACATGCAGTGGGAGTTTTGAGTAGGTATATGTGAAAATGAGGGAAGGAGCATTAGACAAAAGTAAATAGGGTCTTCCTGTATTTGCGTGGCACTACCTGTTATGGATTGTGATACCAAGGAAGACCAGGATTGGACATAGTGTTGGACATACATGGGTTTGTTGATGTAGACTAGGTTGGAGATCTGGAATGCATAAGATCTGTAGGTGGGTATGTGTTTAACCTATTTGGAGGAACAATCATTTGGATGACAAAAAGACAGGTTGTAGTGGCACTCTCAACTATAGAAGTTGAAAACATGGAAACCACTCATGCAAGCAAGGAAGCAATATGGTTACAAAGATTGTGTTCAAGTATTGGGTTGGTACAACAAGCAATGAGATTAGACTGTGTGCAATATTCCTGGAAAGAAACCTTGCTTATCATTCAAAGACAAAGCATATTGATGTTCAGTATCACTTTGTGAGAGACATGGTTGAAGAAAAGGAGGTGTTGCTGGAAAGGGATGACACTTTAAAGAATGTTGCAGATTCATCGACAAGGTCTACAAGCACATAAATGTTCTCTTTGTGTAGAGTAACAATGGGAACTGTTGCCCTGGATTATTAACTATGTAATCTTGTGAACCTTGTATGAAAAGAAAACAACAAGTGGGAGAATGTTTGGTATGTGTCATATTATTTTCATGTGTGTGTGGGTGCGTCAGATTCAAAAACTATGTCTGACAATCCCAACTTCCTTTGGGCGATTTTTTCTATTTTTAGCAGTTTTCTAAATTAATCCCAGATTAAGGGATTAGGTTTTTTGTAGCTACAAAATACCTAAAATATTGTATATATTTTATTGTGAATGATGAAATTAATACAATGAATATTTGAAAGGTGCAGGACCAAGGAAGGATGGATTTCTCCTGGTTAAGGGTTTCCAGCGTAAATCTCTGTGTACTGTGTGTGTGATACATTGATTAATTTATGTTTTGCTTAAGAATCTATATGCATTTCATTACTTCACATGTTTAAAACTTACAGGGAAAGAATACCACCATAGTCACAATACTATGATGGAAGTATCTATGATGTTTCTCCTCTCCTAGTAGTCCCAATCACACCCATCCACTTCACATGGTATGGGAAATACTACCACCATATACCCATTCACACCTAGACACTTCACATGTCTTAGGAAAGGCTACATCATTCTTCCAATCACACCTAGCCACTTCACATGGCATAGGAAAGACTAGGCTACAAGCCCGATCACACCTTGCCACTTCACATTACGTAGGCAAGACTTGTACCAGAGTACTCATTACTCCCTCAGTCACTTCACATGACTGATCTGGGAAACCCTTGGCCAAAGGGAGAGTATCTTCCCATTACAGGAGAAACATCACAACTCCCTCTCAATGAGGGTGGACATTATTCTTAACTCCAAGATTGTCTCTGAAGTACTCGTACTTCACTCTAGATAGAGGCTTGGTGAGAATGTTTTTTTATCTTCTTATCTATGGATATGTACCCGAGCTCCAATGCTCCTTTCCACACCATGTCTCAGATGAAATGGTATTTGATCTCTATATTCTTTGACTTGTCATGAAATAATGGATTATTTGAAATGTTTGCACAACTTTGATTATCACAATATATCAAAGTTGGATCCAAATATAGATCAAATAACCCTGCAAGAAACTTTGAAATCCACACTACTTCATGGCTTGAAGCACTGGATGCTATATATTTTTCCTCTGTTGTACTAAGTGCCACTGACAATTTTTTTATTCTCAACCATAAGATCATACTTGATCCCAAACTGAAGCGACATCTTGATGTTATTTTCCTGTCCACTGCACTTCTCGCCCAGTCAGAGTCTATATAACCTTACATCTTTACTTCACCATCTAAGACATATCTGAGTCCATATCCAACCGTACCCTGTAGGCACCTCAATACATGCTTTGCTGCTACAAAATGTGCATGTCTAGTCTCAACCATGTATTGATTCAATGTGTTCACTGCAAAGCATATATTCAGCCTAGTGTTAACTAGGTACATCAAGGATGCGATCAACTATCTGTACATCGTGGGATCAACCAAATCTGAAGAAAAATCACTCAATATCTTTAGATTCGTAACCATAGGTGTGGCCATGGAATTGTAGTCCATCATCTTGAATCTCTGCAGGATATCAACTGTATACTTTCCTTGGCTAAGGAAAATATCATTTGATCTCTGCCACACTTCTAATCCCAAGAAATAGTGCATCAAACCAATATCCCTCATTTCTAAATCTGAAGTGAGCTCCCTCTTGCACCCATGTATGATATTCTCATCCCCTGTAGGTCATTCAAATATAGTATGAATATCAAGGGGAAACCATCTTCAACCTTGTATTAGAGGTTGGGATCTGCATCACTCTTGGTAAACCCCAATCTCATCAAATAGATGTCTATTATGGCATACCATGCCCTATGTGTCTTCTTAAGATTGTACAAATATTTCTTAAATTTACAAACATGGGACTCCTTCACATAGATCACAAAACCTTGTGGCTTCTCTATGTACACTTCTTCTAGCTACTAGAGAAAATGTGTTGTCATAATATTCTCCCTCTTTTTGGGAGAATC
>ML811216.1:32748-80438 GCA_009831015.1 Picea engelmannii | reverse complement strand
ATTAGGGCCGACCTGACACTTTCTTATTTTGTAATTCTTTTCTTTAATTGTCTTCAGGGCCTACATGTACAATTCACTTTGTCATCTTCAAAAATTCATTTCTCCTCAACCATGAGGATCCACGTGACGTGCCACATACCAATAGAAAGAGCATGATGTATACTATCCATCCATGGGTGTTGTATCTTCATTTTCATTTTCCTTCATGTCCAAATAACTTCATCAATCTTCTGGTCCAAAACCCATGACTAGGGTTGACATCAATGACAACAACCAATCTTCCAACATCAAACTAGAGACCATCTAATATATTTCCACCTACAACCATAATTATAGCTTCCCTCTCATATCTATCACATGTGAGCTTCCCAGAATAGGAACAAAAATAAAAAACAAGGACAACACTTTTCTAGTGTTGTGACCAATTATTCCTCCATGGTAAACTTCCCGGAAAATATTTTGGGGGGAGGTCTAAATATACAAGTAGATCTAAGTCTCCAAGAAAATATTTGAGGAAATGTTGGAAGTGTGGTAAAATAGGGAATTATAAGAAATATTGCAAGTCTAAGAGGGTTGATAAACCAAAGCGATCTAATAATACCTCTTCCACAGAGGATACAACCTCCACTGAAGAAGGAGGTGATGTTTATCTAGCATCTATGGGTAGACATGCAGATCGTGGTGTATGGTTGATTGAATTAGGTGTGTCATATCATATGAATCCTCACAAGGAGTGGTTCCGTGAATATGAAAAATACAATGGTGGTGATGTATTCCTAGAAGATGACTCGACAACCAAAATCATGGGACGTGGAAGGGTTAAGTTTTTGATAAAATATGGAAGGATGAGAACACTCCCTGGGGTTATGCACATTCCAAAACTAGATAGGAGCCTAATATCTATAAGCAAGTTGGATGATGTAGGTGTGGATATTGTATTGGGAAATAACACTTGCAAGATGGTACAAGGTGCAATGGTGTTGATGAAGGGAGTTCGGTGTGGAACTATGTACAAGTTTTTGGGAAACACTTATACTAATGGGAGTAATAGTTATGTTGTCTCTGAGTAGAGAAATAAAGAAGACAAGACCAATATTGTCCCTGGAAAGAAGATCATGTTGTGGCATCAAAGACTGGGGTATATTGGAGAAAAGGGCCTTTGAACACTACATGGTAAAGGTATGGTTGAAGGTATGTCTAATTGCACTCTAGATTTTGATTTCTTTGAACATTGCATATATGGTAAAAAAAATCGAGTAAGATTCCCATCTGGTGCTATAAGAGAAAGGGGGATCTTAGAGTTGATACACAGTGATGTGTTTGGACCTGTGCATGTTCCATCACTAGGTAAATTTGTGTATTATGTTTCATTCATAGATGATTTCTCAAGGAACACGTGGATTTATTTTCTTAGAATATAAATTTGAGGTATTTGATAAATTTAAATAGTTTAAGGCTTTGGTAGAAAATCATACAGAGAAGAAAATAAAGGTATTGATGACAGATTATCGTGGAGAATTCTTAGAAAATGAATTCAAATAATTCTGTAAGAAGTGTGGTATAGAAAGGTAGAAGACTACTCCATACACACCTCATAAGAATGGAGTTGCAGAAAGAATGAACATGACACTGATGGAAAAATAAAGGAGCATGCTTAGTGGTGTCGAGTTAGGACAAGCATTTTGGGCAGAGGTAGTGTGTATAACATGTTACCTAGTCAATTGATCACCCTCATTAGTGCTAGATGATAAAACTCCACATGAGGTATGTATTGGTAAGAAACCCTCTCTTGAACATCTCAGAGTGTTTGGTTGTGATGCTTATGTACATGTTCCAAAGGAAAATATGAGTAAGCTAGATAATAAAGTTGAAAAGTGTATCTTTATTGGCTATAAATATGGTGTGAAAGGTTATAATCTTTGGAACCCAGAAACTAAGAAGACTGTTTACAATCGAGATGTTTTTTTTATAGAGGTGAAAGATGTTCCAAAACAAGAATTCCTACCAAGGCAAGAAGAACATGAAAAAATAGAGTTTGAGTTGGATGATGCAAAATATGAATCAACTAAAGAAGAGGAAGAAGAAGAATAACCTCATACCTGAGTATTGAGGAGATCAATTAGGGAAAGAAGGAAACCATAAAGGTATAGTCCACCTGATTTCGTTCTAATTTTTCTTTATCTATGATTGATGATGATCCCAGGACTGTTAGGGAAGCAATGAATTTAGAGGATAGTAAACTATGGAAGAAGGCCATGGCTGAAGAAATGGATGCCTTGGATAAGAATGAGGCATGGGATATATTTGAGTTTCCAGTTGGAAAAAAATATGTTGGTAGAAAATGGTTGTTTAAGAATAATTTTAATGTAGAAGGAAAAGTGGAGAAATACAAAGCTCGGTTAGTAGAAAAAGGTTATTCCCAGGTAGAGGGAATTGACTTGTTAGAAAAATAGGATCACGGAGCAATAAAATAAAACAAATGCGGAAATAAAACATATAAGATACAAAATACAATAGAGACACAGATATACGTGGTTCACCTAGTGTGGGCTACATCCACCAAAGAAATTTCTAGGTCCTTCCTTTATTATTATCCAACAAATGAAGGGATACAACCTATAACACACCCATTGTAGCTTCCTCTACTTTATCTCACAGACCCCTCACTCAGAATAAACTATTCACAATGATACATAGCCATAATACATTTACCTCATAAAAGAGGGTTTCCTTCTAGGGAAAGAAACCCTAACATAACTTCTACCGCCAGATCTGCGACCTTATAATGAACGGTCCAAATTTACAATTAAATTACAATATACAATTACAAGGAAATGTTTCCTTTGGGGGCCCGCTTTCCCCCAGACCTCGCAGAGGGGGTAACCCCCCTCTGCACTCTCCCGCATGGATGAGTGTACATTCTTCTAGGGTGTAAAGTCTTCATGGGGTATAAACATGGCTTAAAATAAAGACCTCTGAATCAGGAACATAATCAACCTCCACAACCAAAAGTCTCCCACTTGGAGAATGATCTCAACAACTCCATCGCTGTTGTTTATGTTGGACTATGATCCTTTTTGGACTTGACAAATTTCTCATCTTCATTTTCATTCTTGAAGACCAAATGAAACTGAGCAGGAACTCAGTTTCTCCCTGGTTACTCCCTTTGTTAACATGTCTGTAGGATTCTGGCTAGTGTTTATCTTTTCCAACTTCAAATGTCCATCTTCCAAGACAGATCATACGAAATGGAACCTGAGATGTATATGCTTAGTATTTGAATGGAAGGTTTAGCTATTTTCAAGATGAATGACACTCTCACTGTCAGAGTACAACATACTATTCTCCTGCTTCTTTCCCAATTCCTCCATAAACCTCTGTAACCAAATCATCTCTTTAGTAGCCTCTGTAGCAGAAACCTACTCTACCTCTATTGTTGAAAGTGAAACAACCTTTTGCAGTTTCGAAATCCAACCTACAATAAAAACATACCCTGTGGTGCTCCTCCTGCTATCTTTATCACCTACCATATCTGAATCAACATATCCCTGTAGAATAGTGTCTGGACCTTCAAAACATAATGCATGAGTAGCAGTACCTCTCAAATACATGAGAATCCACTTTACTGCCTCCCAATGTTCTTTACCTAGATTTTTCATATAGCTTCTTGTGCAAACCATCAGATACATCAAGCTACCAACTACTGATGAATAAGGGACCCTGGACATGTATTCTATCTCCTCCTATGTCTTGGGACACATTTCCTTAGTTAATTTGAAATGGATGGACAAAGGTGTACTAACTGGTTTTTCATTTTGCATTCTAAACCTCTCCAACACCTTCTCTATGTACTCACCTTGAGACGATGTCAATTTGCAATTTTTCATGTCTCTTGTTATTCTCATACCAAGAATTTTCTTTGAAGCACCCAAATCCTTCATTGCAAATGAATTAGCTAATTTCTTCTTGAGCACATTTATATCCTACATATTAGACCGTGTAACAAGCATTCCATCTACATACAATAGCAAGATAACATAGCTTCCATTTTCTAGCTTTTAAAAATAAACACAGTGATCAAAATGACATCTACTATAACCATGTTCTGTCATAAACCTTTCAAACTTCAAATACCATTACCTTGGAGCTTTCTTTAGGCCATACAAGATATTCTTCAACCTGCATACCAAATTCTCCTTCCCTTTGACATAATTCCCCTGTGACTGCTACATATAAATCTCTTCCTCCAAATCCCCATCGAGAAAAGTTGTTTTTACATCTAGCTGTTCAAGATGCAAATATTCTACTACCAAAAGACTTAAAATAGTCCTAATTGAAGTCATTTTAAAAACATGAGAAAATATTTCATCAAAATCTATACCTTTCTTTTGTGCAAACCCCTTTACAAGAAGTCTAGCCTTGTACCACTTTTTTCCTCCATCTTCTTCCTTCAACTTGTAAACCCATTTATTATGTAATGTTCTTTTTCCCGCAGGTAACTGAACCAAGTCCTAAGTCTTGTTATTTACCAAGGAATCCATTTCCTCTTTCATTCCTTTCTTCCACTTCTTTTTGGTGTCTACCTGCATTGCCTCTTCATAACATTCTGGTTCACCAGAATCAATCAACAATAAATAATACAATGAAGGGGAGTATCGTTCATGGGGTCTATTTAACCTAGTAGATATTCTAACAACACTTGCAGGAGTTGGAGGTACCTGCTAATCATGTTGTTGTACATTTTGATTTTTTGGTACCTTGGGAAATTATTTTTCAGTGATCTTATCAAGCATTATTTATTTTGGTTTTTCTTTTTCCTATTTCTTTCCCTGCAACTGATCTTTGTACATGACCTTCTAATTGAATATGACATCTCTACTCCTAATGATTTTGTTATTTTCGTAATCCCATAAGCGATAACCAAAATCATTAACACCGTATCCAATAAAGGTACACTTCTTGGATTTTTCCTCAAGCTTTGTTCTATTTTCTTTATCAATATGGACAAATGATTCACAATCGAAAGTATTCAAAAAAGAATAGTTTACATTTTTACCTGTCCATTCCTCCTATGGAATTCTACCATCCAAAGAGCTTGAAGGTCCTTTGTTTATTAAGTAAAAAATAATATATATAACATCTTCCCATAAGTTTAAGGGAAAACCAACATGCAATCTCATACTCCTTGCACGCTCCATGATTGTCCTATTCATCCTTTCTGACATGCCATTTTCTTGTGGTGTTCCTGGAACTGTCTTCTCTCTATGAATCCCATGGTATGAACAATAATCATCAAAATCCTTACTGCAATATTCACTTCCATTGTCTGATCTAAGACACTTCAACCTTTTTCTTGTCTCATTCTCAACGAAAGCTTTCCATTTCTTAAAAGTATAAAAAACATCATATTTTTGTCGAATGCAATAAACAAAAGTTTTTCTAGTTGCATCATCAATAAAAGTAACATAACAACGAGAGCCACCAAGAGATGATACATGAGGTGGTCCCCATACATATGTATGCACAAGCTCTAACCTTTCACTCTTCTTTTATTTTTCGACACTGAGAAATCCGAATCTCTTTTGTTTTCCATAAACACAATGCTCACATAAATCCAAATCGATTTGTTTAATATCTGGCAACAAGTTTTTTTTGTGAAGTATCTGCATCCCCTTATCACTCATGTGTCCAAGCCTATGATGCCATAATGTTGTATCCACTCTTGTAGAAGCTAAAGATATAGAACATTCAGTATTACTAGTACATAAATACAATGTACCCATCTTCTCTCCTTTTGCTATCACCAATAATCCTTTGGTGACCTTCCACACCTTATCTGTAAATATGGATATACAACCTTCACTTGACAACTTCCCTGTTGAAATTAGAGTTTTCCTTATATATGGAACATGCCTTACCTCTTTCAAAAACCATTGGTTTTCATTGCTTTGCTTTATTTTTACCTTTCCCATTCCAACATTTTTGCATGGTGCATCATCACCCAAATGAACCTATCCAAAATCACCTTAAACATAATCTAGAAAATGTTTCCTATGGGGTTTGGCATGAAATGAAGCCCTTGAATCTACTACCCAATACTTAGAAATATTATCTATAGAAATAATCAAAGCATCTTGTAACACATCAACTGTTACATTTGCTTTCTGATTTTTGTCCGACTGTCCATCTCTTTGTTTCTTTGGAGTTATGCAGTCTTTCTTCAGGTGTCCTTTCTTCCCACAATTTTAACACTCTATCTTTCCAAATATGAATTTGGATCTTCCCTTCCTAGAATTCCTGTGGTTCCTTGAGCCCTTTCCTCTATCCTTTTGTTTTCCAATGTTCTCCATGTTTAACGCATTACCTGATGTCTCACCTATGCTTTTCCATCTCATTTCGTCACTAAGGATAACACTAACAACATCATCGAATTTTAAAGTGTTTGAACTAGAGACAAAGTTACTTACAACCATGACCAAGCTATTCCATCTTTCTAGAAATTAGTACAAGAATATAAGAGCCCTGACCTCATCATCAAAGTCTAGATTTACAATGAAATTACAATATACATTTACAAGGAAATGTTTCCTTGTAAATGTATATTGTATATCCACTTGGAAGTCACTACTGACTTCCCTTATGGTCTCAGAACCACTTTCCACACATCATTCTTCATGATGGATTTGTACTCTTCCATCATAACATCCTTCCACACTTGCTGCTTTGAAAATTCCTCACAAGTGGAGGGTTCTAAATCAATGATCTTACTCATCAATGCCACATAGCTATAAAACTTGTGTGGCCTCTTTCTCTCTCTGGAACTTGAATCCCTCTGAGTTTGCATAGTCTTTGGAGCCATATTCTCCCTCTACATTTGCTGAATTCCTATGAACTTTGATCTCCTATGAACTGTCCTGGGAGGCTTCTCCTCCTTACTAGATCCTAAGGGATGAATCCAAATTAACTTTGGTTCCCTCTGAGTTGGTACTTGGTGGGGCCATATGCCTCACCACTGGTGGAGCCACCTGATCCTCCTCATACCCATGAATCTATGTAACTCAAGAAACTTTGATTATCAAGAAGAATTGCATGTCTCACTTTACCCTACAAAGTATCACGAAGCCATGCTGGCCTCTATTTGGTCACTGCCATGTCTCTGGGTCGATCCACTAGCCCTTCTAACTTTAATAACTCTTCCTGATGATCTGAAGAGTGAAAAAGTGAACTGTACGGTCATCCTACAAAGCCTTCTTCTCCTCACTATCAATATCTGTGCGGAACACTCGGTATCCCACAAAAATATCCTTCTTTCTAGAAGATTCTATTTTTGTCCTTTTTTCCTTCAGTATATAGATGTATATTGTCATGTATACAACTTCATGTCTAGATAGTATGCTCCATGTCTCAAACCAGAGACCATCTAATCTATTTCCACCTACAACCATCATTATAGCTCCTTCTCAGATCTATCACCTATGACCTTCCCAGAACAGGAACAAGAACAAAAAACAAGGACAACACTTGTCTAGTGCTTTGACCAATTATTCCTCCATTGTAACTTCCATGGAATTTATAAGGTAACCTTCCTGGGATAAAGAAAAAAACCAAGAACATCTCCTAGAAGAGATCAATTTCATATTGTAAATAAGTGCATCATTAGTTCTAAACAATGCACATTTTACATAATGATCATTGTACCAACAATACTCAAATGTTACTAAAAAATTGATAGAAAAAATACTTATCAGTAATAGAACTCTAAAGATTGTTTTCCCATTTACAACATTTTATTAAGATGCAACAATATAAAATATCAAACCTTATATGAAAACCTAGAGTCTTGTTGCTGCTATTTGATTTCGAGTTGTCATTTATTGTAGGAGACATCACCACTGCTACCTCCAACTCTTGAGCTTCCTCTGAGTGTACTAGATCTATGATCCTTTTGGATTTACTTTCACTACTTGAACAAATTTCCTCTTTCCAAGTGCACATATCTTGCAAAAACCCTCATGATATAACTTATATACAAGTGTGTACCTATGAAACTTGTAGCACCATCCAACTTTTATTCTAATCTCAAGGTTTGCACAACTGGAAACTGCAACTATAATGACAACTATAACTGGAAACTGGAACTAACAACTTCAATTGTAAATGACAACTACAACTGTAATTGGCAACTATAACTACAACTTTAACTAGCAACCACAACTGAGAAATTTCAACTTTCACCAAGCTGTAATCTGAGACCACCAGGAGGTGCGCTAGGCTAGGGTGAGTTGTCCTATGGAAAAGTTAATTTTAGTGTCTTCCGATAAATTTCTCAACGAGCTTGAAAAGTTCATATCTATGTAGGGAAAAATTTCATGTTCAACAAAAAATCACAACAATGTACAACCTTCCTTCCAGTGATTAGACTATTTTCAAGGTAACCTGCTCTGATACCATGCCATATTTTCTTAAATTTTCAATAGCAATAGATTTACCAAAGTACTTTGATATTATTTTAACATTCAATAATCATATACTAAAAATATAAGTAATATCTAGAAGAAGATAGACAAGCATAGGAAGACACAAAGGTTTAGCCTGGGAAAACCCCAAACTCGGGGAAAAACCGAACCAACTTTTCTTAGAGAGAATATTTCTGATTGTACAACCATGAGCAAGCTCTATTCAAAAGAGAAAAACTGATAATGAAGAAACCTTGATATAAGAACTTATCTCTTCTCCTTGTCAAACCCTAGTGAGGGTAACTGAGCCAACACACAATACTAGCACAACTCTTCTAGAGATAGCGCACAATAGAAACCACTAATAACCACCAAGAACCCCAACTGCAATGTCTCCTAGGGTTTCCTCAGGCTTGTGCCTCCCTTTCCTTATTGAGATGATGAGATGAATGTTTTCAAAGAGCAAGGCATTAATTTTATTTATAATAGTTTAGACACTTAGCTGGGGCTGACTTCTCTTCCTGAAAATTCTATTTCCACTTTATTATTTTCCTATGGGTCGACTTCTCTTCCTGGAAATTCTATTTCCTCTTTATTATTTTCCCGTGGGCTGACTTTTCTTCCAGGGTTTTCTTCAACTGTTCAATGGTCTTCCTTTTAATTCTTGGAGTCTTCTTCTTCTCTAAGAAAATTTTTCCAAGAGGGAATACCTCCCGCTGCTACCAAAACATCAACAAAAATCAAGTCTATAAAATGTCAAAAAGGCATTGGTATTATAATGAAACTAAGAGGGGTCAGTATATAGATGCCTATCATGATCAAAAGTAAAATAATAAAATAAATATTAATTTTAACAATTTTATAATAATTTTCCATGTCAAAATCGATTATTACCATCAATGTTGAAGATTAATGTCAAATTTTACATCTAAATGTAGTAGTCATAGGTAAATATTGGTTTTGGCGTTATGGGGTAGTTGGTTGCTAGATGTAGTGGGTTTCAGGGTATGATAGGATAACATAATTATTTCCGACAAATGGAAGCAATAATTGTAGGTTAGTAGACTCAATCACAACAATCTTCACACTCAAGGCTGTTAAGAAGATTTGGTTGATGGAGCTCAAAGTCATTGAACTATGTCATGAGAAAAGTCTTTTTAACGCCATGGTGGTAATCAATTTGCTAACTATGGATCTAGAAGAAGTAAAGGGTCTCAAGATGGTCAACCATTGTTCATATGATCAAATATATCCATGGAAGGAATGTCTTAATTCCCTCCCAAGCCTTACACTCTAGACCATAAAGATTCCAATGATCTTAACATGAACATGGATAAAAACCAGAGTTTGCATAAATAAGTCTTGTTAGGTATTTTTACCCAGTGAAACCCCTTGGCTATAATCACCACTATAATACATAATTGTAGCATCTTTTATTGCATCAATATCCTTTGTATCTATTTTTAATTTATTTTTTGAGATTCAAAATAAGAAGCTAAAGTGAGTATTTTCTTTTGAATCTTATTAATGTCCTTTTCATGTGTCTCCTAGCATCAATTTTGCATCATGTGTTGCTTTGATTGTACATATTTTTTTTTATATTATTTGCATTGATTTGATTTTGATTATTATTGCATATCAAGTTTCATTGTAATGAAATCTTCCTCCATCTAAATTTGCACATATTCCACTTAAGTCTGTGTTATTCTAATATCCACATAAGTCCAAATAGGTCAATATGGGTTAGGAGGTTATAGATTTATGAGTTACTAGAATTAGTGAGTTTGTAGGTTATGATAAGATAAAATCATTTAAATGATTTTCAATGAATGGAAATAATAATTCTAGGCATATGTTAGGGACCTAGCCTTCCTAACCCCTCATGTAGGTAGAATAATATATTTTCCTCGTAACAAAGGTCGATGTTAGTCTATAAGGCGTATTTAATAAATGAGAACAAGTCAATGTAAGAAGACCTAATAGAATCTTCCTCTTCTAGAAATATCTTCTACTATAAGGTTCTTTAGAAGATAAAATTATTATAAATAAGAGCAAGAGGCATGAGAAGTCTTTGTCTTGAGAATTATTGTAATATAGCTCTGCTCTGCTGGAGGTTCCCCCCTTGAAGAGGCAAGTGGACATTGTTTCCTATCAATAAAGGTATAATTTTGGTGTTGTGGTTCCCTATAATTTTTTGTTCCGTTGTTATATCTAAAGTATTTATGTCTTTTGTTTCTATCTCAGTGTTATTGTCTACATTATTTCTCTTTTCTACTAATATAATAGATCTGGTACCTTACAAGTGGTATTAGAGCACATTCCTTGGCAGAAAATTGTGTTTTTTTTTTCAGGGTAGAGACGTATTCTGGGGTCTTAAAGCTACAAATATCTGTTGTTTAGTGCATAAATCCACGTTAGGGGAACCATACACGCAGGAACTACAAGTGGTACTTAAGCGCACAGTGTTGGTCACCCTTGTAACCCATGTTGGTACCCCTTCGAGTGGTAACACATCATACAACACCTGTATATGATTGGCCTAAATATATTGAAGCTCTCCATAGATAAATTGATCAACATCCTGACTGTTATAGCTCCACCAAGAACACCACTCGAGAAGATACTCTATAGTACCTGGGTAGTTGGGTAGTATGGTTAAGGGTACAGTCTATCCTCCTTAGTTGGTGCCCTAAGATATTGGGTCGAGTACTACTTTTGGAACCTGCACATATATCAGAGAGCTATAGCACAGGGAAAACCCTTGTCTGTAGAAACCTTGAATATCCTATCCCTTGGGAAATAAACAAGGAAAAAACATACAATATCCATTACCGGGCAACTTCACTTCCTGCATTCTGGTTGCAAAATTACTACACATTTTTTCTTGTTAAGAATTTGGTCCTTTCAACACTGTAGTATTATTCGAGACTTATTCCATTGGATTCCCCTTTTCTCCTTGATCATAGTGGTACCTTTCATTTTTAATCCCTTTTTTTTTTTCAGTGGACCCAACCCCTTCCCAACATCCCTATTTCCACCTCTTCCATTATATTCACCTTTTCTCCCTGGTCATAGTGGTACCTATCACTTATAAGTCCTTTTTTTTGGTCCCATCCACCCATTTCCCCTTACCATCACTCCCCATATCCAAATGGCCAACACTTGCAACCAAGACATGCAAGCTTTCATCAATCACACAGAATCCCTTGAACAAGTGACATTTGATATTATCTCTACCATTTCTCTCATTGAAAAATTTGAGACCCAAGTCCAACAAAAAATTGACATCATGGATGCCAAATTCATGACCCAATTTAACACCCTTCATTCTGTTATCAACCATTTGTTGAATCGAACCCAGGGTCCTTCCTCCTCAGACCAAACACATGGTGTTGATTCCTCTCATTCTCTAAATTTTCAATCCAACTCCTTTCATCGTCACCCCCGTATTCCCTGAGTTGAGGTCAATAATTTGATGGCTATGATCCCATGGGTTAGGTCACTCAAATGGAGCATTATTTTTCTCTACATGGAATTACTGATGAGATGGCCAATATTCACCATGATGTTCTTTGTCTGGATCTTGAATGCTGGAAATGGTGGAAATGGCATAAAAATGCACGTCAGGGGTATATTGCATGGACCCAATTTGTTTCCAAGATCTATGAGCACTTTGACATTGACACCCACTATATAGGTCATTTGACCAAGTTCAAACAATCAAGCACAGTGGAAGACTTTATAACTGCTTTTGAGAATTTTCCTTTCAAACTGAGTGCATGACAGATGTGTTCTTCTAGGAATACTTTATTAGTGGCTTAAATGATGAAATTCGAGCCCAAGTTCTCATGGCTCACCATTAGACTTGGTTGGAAGCTACTAAATGTGCCAAAGAGGCCTAATGATTTGTTTCTCCTAGAAAAAAAAATCCCTCTTTTGTTCCTCGCCCTTGACCCAAAAATCCTTCTCCCCCTACCACTTCCCTCAAGGTCCAGAAATTAACTAGGGATGAAATGGATGAGTTCCAACTCGAGGGTATTTTCAATAATTATGATGAAAAGTTTTTTCCTAGGCACAACTGTAAGGAACAAATAATTTTTATGGAAATTTGAGAAGATGTTGCTAAAGAAGAGGCTAGAGTTCCCCCTTTTGAAGAGCCATCCCTTCTCGATGCTTGCCCGGAGCCCGCTGACCCCCCTGAATTTGTCCCAATAATTTCATTGCATGCCATCACTATATTATCTGCTCCACAAATCCTCAATCTCATTGGATATATTAAGCATCGGAAAGTCATCATCCTTGTTGATAGTGGGAGCACCCATAATTTTACTAGTCATCGTATTTCCCAGGAAATCAATTACTATATTCGTGTCATCAACAATTTTCAAATCATGATAGCCAATTGTGGGTCCATGAAATGTGGTGGGCATTGTGAAAAGTTATGTCTTCAAATTGGACAGTACCACCTGAAATATCATATGTTTTCCATTGACATGCGAGGTTGGACATTGTGCTAGGTGTTGAATGGTTATGCACTTTGGGCCCCATTCTCATGGATTTTAAGGCATTAACCATGCAATTCCAACAAGAGGGACAACATTATCGATTCCAAGGACTCAGTGGGTTCTCCTGACATCATTAGTTCCCATCACATTCAAGCAATTAAGACACCATTTGTGCATCTTGACCTCCAAGCTATCCTCTCCAAACATCAAGCTATTTTTTCCACTCCTCAAGCACTTCCTCCTTCCTGTTGTGTTCATGATCATTCTATTCCCCTTGTTCCTGGTAGTCTTCCTCCCAATTTTCTCCCTTATCATCATCCCTTTGCCCAAAAGAATGAAATTGAGAAAATAGTGCAGGAGTTGCTCCAAGTGGGTGTTATTCACCCTAGTACTAGCACTTATTCTTCTCCTGTGGTCATGGTACTCAATAACGAAGGTACTTGGTGCATGTTTCTTGACTTTTGTTCCCTCAATAAACTCACCAACAAGGACAAGTTTCCCATTCCTGTCATTAATGATCTATTGGATGAACTGAGTGGTTCTCAATAATTTACTAAACTTGGTCTATGTTATGGCTACCACCAGATACATATGAAAGAAGCATACATCCCCAAGAATTCCTTTAGAAATCATGAAGGTCACTATGAGTTCTTGGTCATGCCATTTGGCCTGTGTTATGCTCCCTCCAACTTCCAAATCCTCATGAATCATGTCTTTCATCCTTTTATCCATCATTTTGTCTTAGTTTTCTTTGATGATATTCTCATCTATAGTAAAACTTCGCCATCCCATCTTTTACCATGTGGACCAAGTTCTCTATCTACTCTCTCAACACCAAATTTTCCTCAAACAATCTAAATGTGCCTTTGAAGCCTCAAAAGTGGATTACCTAGGAAATATTGTGGGAAAGGATGGTGTACGGGTGTATCCTAATTAAATTAAAGATATGCAAGATTGGCCTCACCCTAAAACTCTTAAGAGCTTGTGTGGATTTCTGGGTTTAACAGGTTACTATCGCAAGTTTGTTAATAATTATGGAAAAATTGCATCCCCTCTCACGAATCTCCTTAAAAAGAATTCCTTCACTTGGACTCTAGCAGTTGACCAATATTTCTAGGCATTGAAAGAAGCTATGTGCATGACACTAGTCCTAGCCCTTCCTAATGTTAAGTTTTTAATGTTTTTATTAGGTTATTTCCAAATTACATGAGCATTCAATGCATTTTCAAAACAACATAATAAAGAGGATCACTGAAAAAAAACACAATTACAAGGTACAAAACATTTTGTCCTGGGAACCCCTCATGGGGGAGACAACCCAAAACAAATTTCCTCAATAATATATTTCCAATACAATGCCAAGACTAAGAGCAAAACACCAAGAATAAACCAAGGCTGAGCATGCACGTCTCTTCTCCTTCTTCCTGCAACTGTAACTACCTTCAAGATATACACACTAGATGAGTCACTGTGAGTGTGTAAGAGTGGGGCACCATCCTCACATATAAATACTAGTTGAGGAGGCACTAGGGTTATGTATTTTCACTTAGTGGGGCATACTTTTCCTAGAAGTGGTTAAAACCACTTTATAAGTACTAGGGGATGACCTTACAAATACCACTACAAAAATGCAGTTTGACCAATCCAAAAAAGGGAATTTGATCTTATACAAGACTCGACATGACCAATCCACAAAATGGGATTTGATCTATAAGATAATAACTCAAAATTAATTACAATATTCTTTGAAGTTACAATATTTGAACACTCCCCCTTAACGAGAAGGGTATTCTATTGACATAACCCAATACAACATCATCAAGAAAAGAAGAGGGCATCATCACCATCAACATTTGGAACATTGAATTGCATATCTGTAAATCATCGGAAGTTTTCCTCATCATCAATGTCATCATAACTTACAGCATGGTGCTAGAGTAACATCATCATCATCATCAACAACATGAAGTTGAAAAAAACAACATCATCAACATGTGGAAATAGAATTAGGTAGGTGCATCGACAACAACATTTGTGGTACTCAGATACTCTGACAAGCCTTCCTTACTGGACCTTTGGGATCTGCCCAAGAATCTTAAGATTCCCTAGGATATAAAATCCTAACAAGCTACCACATGGTATTTTGATAGACCATCCTTACCAGACGTTCACGATCTGCCTAGGAATCATAAGATTCCTTAGGATATAAAATCCTAACGGAGCTACCACTACTAACCATATTTGTAATATACATGCAAAGGTACTCTAAAAGACCATCCTTACCAGACCTTCGAGATCTGCCTAGGGATGATCAATCCCCTAAGATATAAAATCCTAAAGGAGCTACCTAATGTTGGTTAAGATACCATAGTATCATCAACATCACTCCCCCTTTCAAGGGAGGTCCTTTCAGACAACACCAAGATTGTCACAGAAATACTCAAACTTCACACAAGACATAGGCTTGGTCAACACATCTACAACCTGCTCATATGTGCCAACATATTGGATCTTTACACCTCCCCTCTACACCATATCATGAATGTAGTGATGCCACATCTCTATGTGCTTCAAATTATCATGGAACATATTGGCCCTTGACCAAGTTTTGAGGATCCTTGGTCAGGTTTGACCTATTTTGGGACTTCGACAGGCTGGCAAAGGTGGAGCTCAAGTCGAAGCGAAGATCACGGGATCTCGACCCCTTTTTAGAGAAATTTTGGGTTGAAGGATGAGGAGCAGAGCTAGAAAAAGTAGTCACTGTAGTCGAACAATGCTTAGAGGGACTTGTCAACGAAGCAGTTATCCAAGAGTTCACCGAGCAAGAGGCCTTGGTGCAGTAGTAGGTCGAAGTAGCTCGAGCCAATATTAAGGATTTTGAGGAAGAGCTACCCATACCGGAGTGACTCGGGATGAGTCATAGGTGAGTGTTGGGGGCCTGTTGGCCCTTAACCAAGTGTTGAGGATCCTTTGTCAGGTTTGACCTATTTTGGGACTTCGACAGGCTATCAAAGGTGAAGTGCAAGTCGAAGCAGAGATAGTGGGATCTCGACCCATTTTTAGGGCACTTTTGGGTTTTGGGCTTATGTAATGGGTACGGGGATGTTGACCCATGGGTTTACCCATGGTTAGGCCCTTTTGTAATGTATAAATAGATGTCTAGACGATGTAATAAAGAGAACAGGGGCCTATAAGAACCAAGTTGTAAGTTGGGCTAAGTGCAAGTGATGGTTGTAAATTCTTTGTGCATACTGTGTGAGGTTTGCAAGGCTAAGTGCAAGTGACTATAAGTGACTATCTAAAGGATTTGTGTTGTACCCTAGCTCGGGGAAGGAGGATCTAGTGAGGTGCGCGTAGATCTCCTGTCTTCTATGAAGTATGATTTTGATGCTATGTGCCTGTAAGAATCTTGACCAAAGATAATAAAGAAGAGAAGAGTTGGTGGACGTAGCCCCAGGCTGGTGGTGAACCACATATATTTTGTGTTGTGGTTGCTTTGTGCATTATGGTTGTTATATTGTTTATATGATTAATTCTTAGTGTAATGAGGAATGCTCAGATGAATATGATAGCTTAGTGCCTAATGATGTGAATAAGATGCTAGATCTGATCTGTGTTGATATGCTTAGTGCTTGAATATATTAAATCTGGATGAATACTGCAATGCTATGTTATTAGGGTTTATCTACGTTATAAGCAAAGGCTGAATACTAATGAACTATAACTGCTAAGTGCTATGTTGAGGTGTTTTAATCACATATCTATGTCCCAATTAAGGTTGCAGACACTAGAGTCCTGCAGCCACCCATCCCTCTACCTCGGGTGAGACTTCATCTACTTCGCAGGTGTTGCCGAAAGGGCCGATAGTTAGGGTTTTTTTGGTGCATTGTTGAAGCATTGAACCCTAGGTCTGCTCCTGTGCCAACAAATGGTTCCATTGTCAGGACCTGAAACTGTGATTGTTGGGAAATGAGGAAAATAAATAAATCTTTGTGCATAGATTTGTTGCTTTAGTGCGTAGCATTTTACTTGATAGTGAGGCTCTATGCTAAGAAAGGAGGAAAATCTGAAGAAAAGTGGTAAGATCGATGAAATTTTTTGATTAAAGAGGTAAGATATGAAAGCTTTGTGCTTTGATAAAGGTAAGATATGTGGAATTTTTTGTTTCGAAAGTATGGATCTAGGTATGTTTGATAAATTTTGTCCTAGTCTGAAAACTAGGGCACAGTTAGAAGAAGGAATATTTGATATGAATATATCTAATAGAAATAATGAAATATATGTTATTCCTATGCATAGAAAGAATGTTTGGACTAACAAATGGATGCAGGATCCTAGGAAGATTTTTTTGCAGGTTAGATACCACGATCCTAGTGTGCAGTACAAGAAAGGTTGGAGATCATTTAAGATAAAGAGAGGATTATAACCCTTTGTTACAGCTGTAGAAGGCTGGGACATCTTGCTAAGGATTGCTCTGATAGAAGACCTAGTTGTCTTTGTTGTAAAGTTATGGACCATGACATTCTGGATTTCCCTAGAATGATTGCTAAGGTTGAAAGAATGAATATGAGACAAGAAAACCCTAAGAAAGGCGAAGAAATTAAGACTATGGTAGAACCCCAGAAAGAATCAGAGACTGTATTACTACAAATGAAAGAAACCCTGAATGACCACAGAGATATAAACTTATCATAGATCTTCAAAGAAAAAGAGTGCATAGAAATAAGAATAGGAGACTTCAACATTGACTGTGTTCTGGATGAGGAAACACAGGTGAATATCATGACAGAAAGAACCTTGAAAATTTTAGGAAATCCTACTATGATTCCTTCATTAGGAGGAATAGGATTATTTAGAGGAAAGCTAATAACCCTATGTGGAAGAATTACCCAGCTATATATGAGTGCTCATAGAACTTCGACAGAGGAAGAATTTGAGGTTATTAAATTTGTTGAGAACAATGCCCCATTTGCTTTATTGCTAGGAAAACCTTGGATTGAGAACAAGGATGATTTTAAGGATGGAAATATATTTTAAAATATAGAAACCTTGGCGAATCTTAGTAATCCTTCATATGTCAACTATAAATGTTTGGCAATATTTTTATTAAAATATTCAAATTTCTAAGTATTTTATATAGTTTTTATAAATTTTTGGCGATTTTTGAGGTAAAATAATTTTATCCTATAGAATTTGGGCGAATCATTTTTAAAATAGAGAATCTCATTTTTTTAAAAACCATGGAAAATTAGCCCATGAGAGAAATTTAGCCCCTAAAATCATCCCTGAAATTTGAGAAAGATCAGATCCAGAGAAAAGATGAAGAAGCCTTAGAACAAAAAAATAAAGAATTAAAAGATTTCATGACTAGAAGAATCACACACTTGATAATAGAACAAGAGAACCAGTCCAAGCTGCTAAAGACGAGGGATCTGGATGAAAAAGCTAAAAGAACACAGAAAGACTTGAAGAACCCATCCACACAGGAAAGCAGAGAACCTACCCTAGATAGAGAAGAAGTATTGACCTCGAACCCTATGAAAGACCATCAACAACATGAAGTTACTATGGCAAGAGGAGATAAGAATCATAATGGGAAGAGGAACCCAGTAACGCAGATCAAAGGGAAGAGGGATAGAAAGCTCAACAAGAAGAAGGAATAGTTGGATAAATTATAGGAAGGTCAAGAGAAGACTTCGTAGAAGGAAGGTCCCCAGAATTCAAACTTCACTGGAATATCATAGCAACTTAGATTGGCACTTTGCCACTGCAGAGTGATATAACCGTTGGAGTCATTATGACCATTAGACTGATGCTTTCAAACGGTTAGAACACCAGATATGAATAGAAATATCACCATCGGACCATTGGGACCGCGTTGCAACGCACATAATTGCATTTATCAAGGCTTATTTTCCATTGTATAGATCTGTTACCTCGTTGTCTACTTAGTCCGTCGACTGTTGCACTGAGAACACTTTTTCGAATTGTATCAGAGCCAACAAAATAACTCATCGCTATCGTGATATGTTTACTGAGATTTCAATACCTATTCTATTACATTGAGCATTCATTCATCGACCTGACTTATCTGATCATGAGCGTGCATGTCGGACGAACTCAATTTCATAGAGAAGCCAGTTAAATAAGTTATATTCGATCTGATGGCCAAAAAAGTAATGTCCATAGGAATTCAAGCTTCATCGACATGAGGAGTCCAAGCCTCCGTGTCGACTGCTCGCGGATTTGGACCACCTTGAGCTGCAGCTGAGAAAAGAACCAAGCATCAAGATGACTTGGTGAACGTGAAGTTAATCCTGACTTACCTACCCGACTACATCCTGTCTCTGACCGATGTAGTGAGTCGTGACAATGTCCCAAGGGACTTCGATTACACTTTGGTTACTGCATACCTCCCAAAGGGCATACCTGCAGTTTGACCACAGCTCAATAAGATCATGGCATTAAAATTCAGTGACTTCAACCTAGGGGAATGCAAGAAATACATTATTCTCTCTCCCCACAGGTACTTGACTAGGACGAAGGGGAAGAAGTCGAGGATAATCCCCCAACCATGGACTATGGATGTCGCGCAGTCCAATGTCTTGAATGTAATGAAGATACCACATTTTGTAAGGCACCAGGAGGTTGATGTGTGCGTTAAGATCCTGTTGTCATGCTTCAATGGCGGCTATATGTGGCTAGATAGACGCATCACCGTCGATCCAGCGCTGATACATAGGATCATTGGATTGAGCATGCAGGGACCCAAACTGCAAGTCTTCTACCCAGGGAAGGCTGCAGACCACGCCCTGGCGCAGAGGATTAAAGATACCTTTGGCAATGTAGAAAAGGGGACATAAGGCTACAAGGTAGCTTCCATCTAGAATGGCACAGTGCGCCTGGCCTACCAGCTGATCACAAGAAAGCTAGTGAGAAATAACATACCTACACAGGTCACAGGGTTCATTGTTGACCTCGCTGGAAAATGCGTGGAAGGACTACAGTTGAACTGGGAAAAGTACTTAGTCAACCAGTTAGAATTGGATTTCCAGGAAGCTCAGGATCAAGGATATGAGTTCCATTTTAGCTAGATGATAATCCTCATCACATTTACTACTTGGGAGATGACAAAAGGTGTGACCTTCCTTGACATTGATCCATTCGAGCCACTCACTATGAAGTTCACCATGCTCTGGTACTTGAGCGATATGGGGAAACAATGGTAGTCGAATGTGGTATTCCATACTTACTATCTACAGTTAAAGAGGGATATTGGGGCTGTCCCTCATATGACGTCGAACACCCTGCACCGGTTCAGGTCCCTTATGAAGTTCCGTGCAGATCGACACTTTATTTATATCATTGTGTGCACAGATGAGAGTAAAGAAGATATTCAATCATACTATAAGCTCATAAAGGAAGACCTAGAAGAAATAACTAAGGACTGGCTTGCATAGCTCCTTATCCCTGTTGACCCCATAGAATTGTCTGACCCTGAACTAATCGATATCCCAAAGGCCACTCACGAAGAGAATGACACACCTGGAACTAGCATAAGGAAAAATACTGAAGAGGTTCAACAGTTGAGAAGTGCATCAGAAGAAACCGCTCAAGAATCGCCTAGACAAGGAGGTGATGATGATGCAGATAAAGAAGAGACCAATGGAAAAGAAGATCAGTGGAAGCAAGGTGAAGTAACACCACCTAGGGATCCTATCGATGAGGCTGATCCCTCCAAGAAAATTAAGGTTTCACCCAAGAAACCTACTTCCCAGAAGAAATCCAAAGCTACTAAGACTAAGTTGCAGACTGTACTTACACTCGATGACTTCGACTTCATCATCGTAGTCGTATCCAATGCGTCAAAGGACCTCTTTCAGAACACTAAAGCCAAACAAGAATCCATGTATGATAGAATTGAGATAAAACTTAGAGGGGTACAACATGCCCTTCAGTCCAGCGACGTAGTGTCCACTGCACCCCCCCCATCAGAAGAAATAGAGTTGGGAGATGAACCTACCGAACTCCACAGAATAGTTGATGCAACTGAAGCTCACCTTTGTCACGCACAAGAGGAAAACAAACAGGCCACAATGGACCTGAAGCAAGCATGGGAGGAAGTAGTAGAGCAATGTCGAGTTGTGCAATAGGATAAGGATGAGCTCCAAACAAATTTCGAAGAGGAGAAATCACAAATACAACAAGATAAAGGACAACTACTCGCGGAGTAGATTGGAGTAAAAGAAGCAGTCAACATAGCACTGCACTTTATGACAAGGTTAGAGAAAAAAGTGGGAGAACCAGTGGAGCGTCAAGTAGCGTAGGTTGTTGAAGCCATCCAATCGATTCAATAGAAAATAGAAGACCTAGAGCTACAAATAGTGCCAAGCACTCCATAGGATGTGCGAGACCAAAGAGAAGCTGTTTCCCAGAGCACAGTGGAGAGAATCAAAACATTAGCTTTGAAATGTAAAAAACTAAGTGATCGCAACACACAGACTTATGAGCGACTTACTGAGGACCCTGAACTGAAGACAGTAGAGCCACAACTTTAGGAAGAAAAGAAGTAAGCATAAAAAGTACAGGCACAACTGAAGCTTCTGTCAGCAGTTGAAAGAATGAAGCGATTCTAGGAACAACGCACTGCTCAACAACATGTCCACACCATACAGAGAAAAGTCATGGAAGTGATTCAGAGGCTCCAGCCAGTCCAGGATGTAGCTTTCCAACAGTTTGAGGAGATTTAAGGACAAGGAGGAGAGCTGGAACAAGTAGTCATTGTAGTCGAAAAACGCTTAGAGGGACCTGTCAATGAAGCAGTTATCCAAGAGTTCACCAAGCAGGAGGCCTTGGCGTAGCAGTAGGTCGAAGCAGCTTGAGCCAAGCTCGAGGATTTTGAGGCAGATCTACCCATACCAGAGTGACTCGGAATGAGTCATAGGTGAGTGTTGGGGGCATGTTGGCCATTGACCAATTTTTGAGGATGGTCAGGTTTGACCTATTTTGGGACTTTGACAGACTGTCAAAGGCAGAGCACAAGTTGAAGCGGAGATCGCGGGATCTCGACCCCTTTTTAGGGAAATTTTTGGTTTTGGGCTTATGTAACGGGCATGGGGATGTCAGCCCATGGGTTTACCCATGGTTAGGCCCTTTTGTAATGTATAAATAGATGTTGAGGCTATGTAAGAAAGAGAACGGGGGCCTAGAAGAGCCAAGGTGTAAGTTGTGCTAAGTGCAAGTGATGGTTGTAAATGCTTTGTGCATACTATGTGAGGTTTGCAAGGATAAGTGAAAGTGACTATAAGAGACTGTGTAAAGGCTTTGTTCTATAACCTAGATTGGGAAAGGAGGATCTGGCAAGGTGCACACAGATCTCTTGTATTCTGTGGAGTAGTATTTCAATGTTATGTGCCTGTAAGAAGCTTGATCGAAGATAATAAAGAAGAGAAGAGTTGGTGGACGTAGCCCCAAGCTGGGGGTGAACCACACATATCTTGTGTTGTGGTTGCTTTGTTCATTATGGTTGTTATATTGTTTATATGATTAATTCTTAGTGTAATGAGGAATACTTAGATGAATATGATATCTTAGTGCCTAATGATATGAATAAGATGCTAGATCTGATCCGTGTTGATATGATTAGTGCTTGAATATATTAAATCTGGGTGAATACTGCGATTCTCTGTTATTAGGGTTTATCTGCATTGTAAGAAAAGGCTAAATACTAATGAAATATAACTACTAAGTTCTCTGTTGAGGTGTTGTAATCACAGATCTGTGTCCCAACTAAGGTTGCAGACACTGGATTCCTACAACCACCCCTTCCTCTACCTTGGGTGAGACTTCATATGCTTCACAGGTGTTGCCGAAAGGGCTTGTAGTTAGGGTTTTTTTGGTGCATTGTTGAAGCATTGAACCCTGGGTTTGCCCCTATGCCAACATAAAACTAGGTTCTCCATCAACTTTATACAACTCTGGTTATCACATAGAATCATGGTGGCTTCCATCTTTAGATTGAAGAGACCTGTCAACAAATTCCGAAGTCGTATGGCTTCACAACTGGTGGAACATACTACAAAGTATTCTGCTTTTAACGTGATGAGAGAAATATTGGATTGCTTCTTTCTTTTCTATGAAGTCATGGCTTACACCAAACTAAAACAATATCCTGAAATTCTCTTCTTGTCTGAAACACTTCCAACCCAATATGAATTAGTATAACCATACAATCTGAAGTCATGATCTCCAGTATAACAGAGACCATAATCCAACGTACCCTTAAGGTATCTCATCACATGCTTTGCAGCTACAAGGTGAACATGTATGGGCTCCACTAGATACTAACTCAAGGTGTTCACAACAAAACATATATCTGGCCTGGTATTCTTTAGATACATCAAGGAACCAATAATTTGTTTGTATAGAGTAGAATCAACCAACTCTAACAAAGTATCAACCAAGAGCTTCAAATTTGTTTCCATGGGTGTGTTCATCACTTGACATTCCAACATGTCAAATATCTTTAGTATTTTAACTACATACTTCCCTTGGTTAAGAAAGATCTTTTATGGGATCTACCAAACTTCAAGACCTAAGAAACAATGCATTAGGCCTAGGTCTTTCATCTCAAACTATGTAGTGCTCTTCTTCTTGTAATCTGTGATGAGATTTTTTTTTTTCAGTCAACAATAAATCATCCACATATAGTAGCAATTTAATTGGCTCATCATTCATAACCTTGAAGTAATGGTTAGAATCATGTTTACTCTTGGTAAATCCCAATCTTGTAAGGAAACTATCAATTTTTCCATATGAAGCTCTAGGAGCTTGCTTCAACCCCTACAGATCTTTCTTCAACATGCAGACATGAGCCTTTCTATATTTAACTTCAAACCCTTGTGGTTGTTCTATATACACTTCTTCTTCAATAACACCATTTAAGAAAGTTTTTTTCACATCCATCTAGTGCAACTTACACTTCATTTTGGCTACAAGAGATACGATGGTTCTGATAGAAGTGTATCTAGATACAGGAGAAATTTTTTCTTCATAGTCAATACCTTCCTTTTGAGAAAATCCACAAGCCACAAATCTTGCCTTATGTTTTTCAATACTTTTGTCTGTTGGATGCTTTATTTTGTATATCCACTTGTAAGATACCGCATCTTTGTTCTTTGGTCTGGGAACTACTTCCCATACAACATTCTTTATAATTGACTGGTATTATTCTACCATGATGTCCATCCATTCTTTCTTTTGAACGACTTCTTCAAAGCAAGTAGGTTCCTTTTCCATGAGATCACACATCAAGGCCATATAGCTGGAGAATGGCTTAGGTTTCTTTCTTTGTCTCATGGTTCCTTCTGAGGAACCATACTTCTATGCATCTTGAATAAGTTCTCACACCCAAGATGACTTTCTCTTGTGAGAGATCGTCATACGGGGAGGTTCTTGATATTTTATCATATCATGATCTTTTGGAATGTCATCATCATGGTTAATTGTAACTTACTTCACGGGTTCTGCAAGCCTGGGAGATACATGTTCTTATTCATATACTTCTTCAAGATGGAATCTCCTTGATATTTTGAGTGCTGCATCTTCATCAAAGGTTATATCTCTACTAATTTCAATATGATGGTAACCTAGAAAGTAAATTCTAAAGGCCTTAGAGACCTCACATTATCCATCAAATATTCCCTTCTTTCTCGAAGGATCCAACCTAGTTATATTTTCTTTTGGAATGTGTACAAATACTAGACAATCAAATATTTTGAGATGGCTTACTTCTGGATTCTTTCTGGTGAACATTTCTTCGAGAGTTTTGAATCCAAGTGCAGTATGGGATAATCTATTTTGGACATATACTATTGTTCTTGTTGCTTCATCCCATAAGTGCATTGTAAGATATTGATCGTGAATCATAGTCTTTACTTATTCACTAATCGTTCTATTATTTCTTTCTAGTACACCATTTTGTTGATGATTATAGGGAGTGGTGAGCTCCCTCTTAATCCCAACATCTCTGCAAAAAATTCCAAATTACTTTGAGGTGTACTCTTCTCCATTGTCTAACCTGAGTATTTTGATTTTCCTTTCGGAGAGGTTTTCTACCAAGGATTTTAATTCCTTGAACCTTCCAATTACTTCATCTTTTGACTTCAATAAATAAAGCCAAGTCCTATGAGAGTAATCATCAATAAATGATACATAGTATACATACCCTCTTAGAGAGGCTGATGGCATTGGACCACATACATCTGAGTGGATAAGTTCCAAGATTCCTTATTCTTTATTGTCTCTCTTTGGAAAAGGATTATTTATGTTCTTTCCTTGTGCACATCCCTTGCATACACCTTCATGATCAACCTTTAATTTTGATAAACTTGTAACTACATTGATTACATATGGTAAGGCTTTGTAGTTGATGTGAGATAGTCTTCTCTGCCAAAGTTCACAAGGAATTTCAATAGAGTGAGTCAAGGATACATATTAGTGACCCTTTAACTTGTACAAACCACCTGTTGAGCACTCAACAAACCTGTAAATATTTTATGAAATTTGTTTCTCTTTTGGGTACCACTTGTTTTCTTTTGTTCTTCTTTCTAAAGTGAGTCGGTTGTGGTTGAATCACTAAATTCATTTTCATGTCTCTTCATCGATCAAGTTGGATTTATTTGAACCTATAAAAGTGAAACCTTTGTGTCTAAAAACAAATTGACATTTTAACTAAGAATATGCAGCTAAAATTGTGACCCGCATGCTTATGTTCGACGTCAAAAACATTTGAGCAAGTAAAATGACCACATAGTAAAAATAATCACTGATTGTCGATGTATCATGGACATCAATAAAAGGTGTAGTATATTTGAACTACTTGTTCACAAAAAAAAATTAGTTGGTGGTCGATTTCCCATTGGCGTCAGCGAAATACAAGAGCGCTAAACATTGACATAGGCCATGATGAACCCCCAAAAATTGATTACTGATGCGTTTGTTCAGGGTCGACGAATTCTCAAAGATTTAAATCATGGAAAATTTTTGCATTAACACATTGCTGACCATCGATCTCCAATGCATTTTTTGCATCGATAAGTTTCGAGGGGGTTAATCAAGGAACACTTGTTTAAACTTATCGTCAATCACTGATCCTTGATATTTTTTCAGCATCGACAAGGTAGCACCTGTTTGTTAAAACGCTTATCTAAGTAAAATCCCCGATTCTGAATAAAATGATTAAATGATGATGTCAATCTAAAACACCACATGTCTTTTCCGTGTAGGTATTTCGTATGGCCTAGTTCCATATGGAGTCACCTTAGGTTTACCCATGTCCTAGTCACACTTTCAAGTCAACATTTCCACATCAACACTGTACAAAAAGATGGATCAACGTTGGATTTTTTTCCAAGAGATATCGCCAAACACTGTGAAAAGAAAAGCGTTTACTCCCGATCCACCCATTATTTTAGTGGAATGATGGGATGTTTTCAACAGACAATAAGATTAGATTCTTCCCTTTAATAGGCCAATTAATGTTTCACTCCACATACACTACTACCCTGTGCATCAATCGGACAATGGGAATTGGAAATCATCGAGGAACCACATTATATCCCATGCCTGTGCCGCCAACCTATGACTACATTTAAATCTCAAGCATAATGCGGATACGGTGGAAGATTTTGTAGAACCGCACCTACACCCTGAATTGAATAACTGATGCGATAAGGTAAGTATTATATCCATTTAAATCACTAAGACAACTTCGATCACCTCCATTCTGAACAAAAGTTTCTCATTTTAGGATCAGCCAAAGAAGCAAAGAAAGTGTCTCAAGGGTTGCACTTGAGTCTCAAAAATTCCAAAAAAATAGGTTAAGCTAGTGCGAAGAAGAGGTATGTGTTAATTTTATCATTTCAATGGTTTCATTTTTATGTATCAACATTCTATCTATGACATGGTGTCTAAACGTTGTTCTCTCTGCAATAAAAAATGCCCCGAAAGAAGCCAATGACTAGACACTTTCCGAGAGCACCGAAATTGAAGGAAGCATAGATTGGTGAAGGATCTTCTCCCTGCACTGCGAGGTAGTTGGAGTTTTCTCCCAGGGTGGAACCAGTCATTAAAACATCGAGTAAGAAGGCATTTACTCAACCCCCCTCTTTTGGAAATATAGAAGAAATCACTGGATCAAATATGATTCTCCGACAATGGGGATATTTGTTCAACAGAATCAACCGGGAAGATTACCCAGAGTTTATTCCCCATAATGACCTGGATGTAAGGGTGATCGACAACTAGGTTTTTCCAAATATCTTGTGGTCATGCTTGCATATGGTGGCCGCCCGTCGAACTCCATTACTGCCCTGCATTGAGACTCTGAGTTGGATAATCGATCACACAGATGCGCAAAAGTTCCTCATCAATGATGAGAATGGCGGATGTGTCTGAGTTTTTCTCCCGACAGAGGTCCATAATTATTACAAGATCAGGGACCTGGAGGAGCAGTTGAACATAGAATTCATGGTGAATTTCTACAAATACCATGACACCAACCAATTAATGACCTCCTAGTGGAAGGAGGAAAAGAAATTTACAAACCAGAGAAATGGCTGGTACGTGACAACAAATCTATGGGAGCCATATATCTACTTAATGGTTGTAATTTGCCGATTATACAAGGAAAAAGACTCCGCTAAGTTCTCGGAGGCATGGATTCCCCTTACATACATTGTGGCTATTTCAGGGAGTAGCTTCAATTGGGGAGAAATTATCTCCAAGTAATTGAGCACCAGTATACTGTAGGCCTAGTCACCAAAGGAGGGAGAACCACCCACTTTTCACATGGCTTCTTATTTGCTAGACATGATATGTGCAAGGAATGTCTTCACCGATATGAATTTGATATGGCACGTCCCAGAGCTTCCTGTACATTTCTACTTCAACATCCTGTCGGATAATAGGTACAAGGAGTCTTATGCTCTCATTTGCGATGAATTCATTGCTTGGATTTATTTCATTATATTCAAAAAGGAATTCCCAAGGATGTCTATAGTGGCCAAGAAATTGATTTTGAAAGTAGGCCACTGGTACCTAGATGAAACCACAACCTATATCAGGGTGTTCGAGGCCATTAAAGCACCACATTTTCTCCCCTCTCACGTCCCATATTGACTCGTTGTAGGATAAATCTATTACCACACCATCCCAGAGGGATATAATGCCACTTTGGTTAAGGACAAGAAATGAGCATTCATACCCTATGGTTTCCATGTAGGGTTTTGTATAGTGAAGGACACTGCTCAAGATAAACAAGATGATTTGGGTCAGCTGGAATACAACTTCCTGACATGCCGGTTTCACAATCATTACCCCAAACACCTAGTTCTCCAACATGCTTCACAAGTCTCTTCTTGTTGGCCATACACACATGAAAAGTTTGAATATGAGATCTATATAGAATCTGCTCAAGACTGGGAGGAGGTAATCCAAAGAAAAGCTAACCCGAACATGACTAGGTTAAAATCTATGAGTATGGATGAGCGGGTTGAAACGATAAAACAACCGACTCAAGAAGTTGTTAGGGTTAGAGAAGAAAACAGAGAAACAAAAGCCACAGAGGCACAAAGGAGGGGTTGTTGTTACTAGAAGGATCCCAAGGAATGATCGACTAGCTAGAGAACAATCCTCAACTAGTAGAAATAACGAGGACCACTCTGACCAACCCAATCACAATAAGGGAGGAGATAAATGGATCAGAGTCAATACAATTGGAGGAAACCACCAGTCTGGAAAATCCCAAAGTTCCATCACCAGAGGCCAGATTGTCGGTGACCATTCTAACCTAGTATGATATTCCAAGAATACCAGGTGAAACAGGTTTGCCTAATCCCCTGTTTGATCTAATAACCATCTATTATGATGAAGAGAGTTCAGAGGTCTAACTTGTAACTCCGATACAAATTATAGAGGAGAAAGAACCTGGGGGAACATCTGCTCCAAGTATCGATGCATCAGTTCCAAACCTCCATAGGGAGACCATGAGGCCGAAAGTATCTTAGAAACTGAGTTTCTAGACCTATTGGGGACCCCAAAAAATATCTACAGGGAAGAGATAGGTTCAGGTGGGAAAAAATATGAATTGCAATAGCTAGAGATTGACACCTCAATAGATGATCACCAAGTAAGTATGGGGCCTATCACTGAATTTTCAATTTTGGTTGATACCTCACCAGTCGATGAACACTAGATGGAGGTCAATCCATTAGAAAATATGGAAGAAGTACAAGAACCCATCCTAGAGAAAATACATACAGCAGGAAGCTTGGGAAACACTCTGGCCTAGGGAGAAAAAAAAATCCATGATCCCATTGATGAGATTGCCGATATATAGGTGATCGCTTACGATAGGAATATGAAATCTATCATAAGGCAGACCACCAAGAAAACATGACTCATGATGGATATCTCAATTCTCATCACCACAGAGGATAAGTTGCTCAGAGCAAAACACATGAAGACATCTGAGCTCATTGGCATTGGGATGGCCATCACTGATGCCATGTTGGATCGAGTAAAGTGAGATGAAAAGGAACTGGCCGTCGCACTAAAGGAGCTAGACCATCTGTGCCATTTGGAAAAATATTACCAAGACTCAACACAAGCCACAATTTTTCTGAAAAGCGAGTTCCAAGATGCATATGCAAAGTTCATGAGCGAAAGACATCTCTTAATTGAATGTGTGGTTGATTATCAAGAACATACCCTTATGGAACTGGAAACTTGTAAGGACATGGAGAGATTGTATGAAAAGGAATATAAAGCTGTAGAATAAATTGACTATATCAACGCAGTGCAGAAGGGACGAGATGCAGAGGATCATGGTATTCGAGTGTTGATGGATAGCAACATCACTCAGATCAAAAAAGAAGCCAAATACTGGGTAAGGATGACCCAGGAACCTCAACAAAAAATACACAAGAGATGGGCCAAGTGGGAAATAATCTGGGAAAATATCAATCAGGAGATGAAAGACATTGGCCTCCCAGAGTTCATCTCACCCAAAGACTTTGTCGACTTGCATGACATAGTCAAATGTCATGTAGAACAACACTCAACATGGGGAGTGGAGATCGTACAGGTGGAAAGCATGACACTTGGTAAAATACATAAGTTTATGGAAAATCCTGTCAAGGCTCATGCAATTCTGCAGTGTTTAAGTGCCAAAGTCATCAAATACAAAGAATGGGTAGTAGGAGTGAAGGAAACCATTTCAGCCCTGATGGACCAACATAGATTCTTGTATGCTAACACATGCGAGGATCTGTTCATCAAGTGGTCAAAATATGAGAAGAGTCATCCACTCTAGTAGAACCATGGGATGATTTCTAGAGAACAAAGAGATCAAACGCCACATGACAATATTTTTTTTTACTTAACACAAACTTGTAGTAGTTATTTTTAGTTAATGATTATTTGTAAATAGGGGGATTGTCCTTTTGGGAAGGGTCGATGGTTTTGGGAAAGCACCCTCTTTTTGAGAATTGTAAAGAACTATTTTTGAGCAACCTTAATTGAGAAGTTATGTTTAGAACTAGAGACAAAACTTTGTTTTTCATCAAAGGTGTTATGTGTTTGGATTAAGGAGGAACTACTTCCAACTTTTATTTGAGTAGTTGATGTTTTATCAAGTAAGAGTTTATGAATCTATTGATAATCTATCTGTTTCAATATTTTAACAGTTCTTTTGTTCTTAATGATGAAAAGTGAATCATTGTGTTAATGTGTAATTGATGGTAGATCTAAGGAAACTATTTTTCTTGCACTCATCTTATTGCATGTGTATTTTCTTTCAATAATTATATCTCAGTCATTGTTGAAATACCAACAAGTTAATGTATTATTACTAGACTTGTAATAGGTGTGAATATCATTGTCTACATGCTTGAGCACTAGGGTCATCCCAAGTTCATCCTTCTTCAGTAGTTAAGAATCCCTTCTATCAGTTTGTTTATACCAGCACACCTCATTTTTATCAGACTCATCTAATAAAAGAAAAGGAAAAATAGAACGTTTAATGTGAAGGAGGAACTTTCACAGAAACATATCTTGTTAATCACTAAGTAAATCCCATCGATAAATTAGCTAGATCGAAAGATCTAGAGAACCAGTCCACCCATCAAACGTTGTAGAGTCTAATTGGGACTCTAAGGTGGTTTTGGTTCCTGCTATTGATTTAAAGGGGTCTCAGAACCCTCAACATAATTGGCGCTAGAAGGAGGGCCATGAATGAATGGCTAACGATATTTCTAATAATATATTTCGCATAGTCTACAGATTCAAAATAGCCCACATGCATGGCTAGTCATTCTAAAGACATCCCACATATAGAGAGTACTCTCAAAATAAGTAACTCACCCCAACACGAGGAAGTAGAACACCTATTCCTTGAAATACCTTACTCTCTTCCTCACGAGGAGTTGAACCAGTTCAAAATAATCATAAGAGATTCTGCTCGGAAAATTGGATTGTTACCCTTAGCCTCGTTACTTCCTCATAGAAAAAAAGTAAGTAGACCAGTTGTCGATACCACTGACCAGGTTTTTATTCACACAATAGAATACATGATATATTTTTCCCTCACTGAGATCGAACAACCCCTTAATATGATCCCCGAAACACTAGTTGGTAACTACTCTAAGCCAAACAATTTTGAATCTGACGAGGAAGGGTTTAACTCAGATCGCTCAGCTTTAGAATCAAACAACATGGAAGATAATAATGATAATAATGAAGAAAGGGGAAATCCACCTCAAAATAATAAACCTTGGTTGGCTAGAGATGCTCTGGAAGTCCTAGTATAGGTACATAACCTCCCTCGACACCCAGAAAAATTACTTCCCAAATTTGACCCCAAAACCTTCGGATTGCTTGAAGACCATATTAAAATATTCATACTACCTATCAAACCAATGAACGTAGAACATGAGGACGTAGTGTGTAGGATTTTCCCCTATACCTTTGATAATTCAGCATCAACGTGGTCTTTTAACTTTCCTGTGGGGTCCATAACTAGTTGGACAAAGTTTCAAAAATATTTCTTAAACAGATTTGCAGAAGAAACCACCACAAGAGATTTAATCGTTGAACTGTTCTCTGCCACCATGAGTTCAAAAGAGAAGGTTAAATACTTCAATCAATGGTTTACCACTATCTTGAAAACATTTCAACTCGAAGCCAAACCTACTCAGGAGTTGCAAATTGAGGTATATGTTAATGCTCTCCCTGCTTCCATTTCCATGTTCGTGAAAAGGGATGACAAACATACCCTAGCTGAAAATTTCGAGGAAGAAAAAATGATTGAATTCCAAATGAAGGGATGCAAAGAGGGCTAGGTCTCACTAGTTAAGAAGGAAGTTCAATCTCCACCTAGGAGAGGAATTTTGTTGACTAAACCCCCGGGGAAACAAATAGAACAAGGTCTCGAAAAGGGAAGTGGGGACATAGAATACTTACAATGGATGATGAAGAAACTATCAAATGGAATTGTAGACATGAAAATAAGTGTTGAGGAAGGAAACCAAGGTCAAAGGCCCTATAAATCCTTTTTTAAAATAATCCCACCTTTCAAAGCGATTGAACCTCCCACAACCAACTTAAACATCGACCCAGGTAATGTAGCATCCAATTCTTTTTGTACGTACCATCAAGAGAAACATTCTGAAAGAGATTGTCCCTAGTGGGCACACACTATGAATTTAATGGACAATCGGTTCCTAGATGAAGTTTCTCTTACCGAACAATCAAGCGACTTTGCGGTGAACAACGTTGATTAGGAGGAAGTTGAGCCGCTGGAAGAAACAACCATGTTGTTATGGGATCCTGACTTGTCAATGCATCCCAATGATGTATTTGAAGTTCAGGAACCACCCTCTGAGGTTTTGGTGGTGCAAACGCAAAGTAAGTGTCAATCGGTATCAAATGACCTTATCACTGTCCAATCTTTGAGAGGAAAACAAATAGTTGATCACTCAAAATCACCTTTTGTCTCCCAAAGAAATCCTATAAACATACATACACAGAAGTCACCCAAGATGGACTACAACATAGTAGAAGAATTAAAGAAGTTGAAGGTTAATGTGTCAATCATGTACATGTGTAGAATTCCCCAGCAAAAGGACTTTCTACTACATTCTTTAAGGTCAATAGAAGCCCCTATAACAAGCACTGACCTAGGTGAGGTCCCATCTCCCACAAATCTAAAGAACAAACCAAATGTAAACTCTTGTTCTGTAGACAACAGAGGAAAGCCATTTGTCCCACCTTTCCTTTTAACATTTGAAGTCTTCAGCATAGACCTACATAATTATTTAGTCGATTCAAGGGCATCCTCCATTGTCATGCCATTGTCAATCTGCAAGAAATTGAATGCAATTCTGCTCAAAAGTGATAAACATGTTATACAACTAGACAAAACTTAGATAAAAGTTATTTGGGAACTTAAGGATGTCATGATCAGGATGGCTACACCCCCAAAATTTGTTCAAGTAATTGACATCATTGTAGTAGATATCCCAGAAGCTTATGGACTGCTACTTAGTCGATATTGGTCTAAGAAATTGAATGGATACTTTAGCATGGACTAGGCTCACCTCTGGTTGCCTCTAAAGGGACATACCAAAAATATTAGGATTGATAGGGAAATATATCTCAAACATATTGTCATTGATTTAGAAGCCTTCAAAAAATCCTCATCGATAGATTTCCCCGTGCTAGGAAACTACTCCTGCAATTCTGATTTTGACAATTTTGATCCTCTCTTTTCTGATGTACCTCTCACTTAAAACTCCAAAATGACTTTTCAAGTGAATCTACTGGAAGGAGCAGAAGAACAAATCTTCTGTCAAGAATCTCTATTTGAAACAACAAACAAGGTATATAGAGATGAGAAAATAACTAAACCTGAAGAAGCTGCTAATTTTTTCTCACAAGTTTGGATGTTGTACTTTGATGGATCTAAATCACAAGAAGGGTCAGGAGCAGGATGTATCCTCATTGACCCAAAGGGGAAGCGTAATTTCCTATCCTGCAGACTAGAATTTGAATGCACCAATAACACTTTTGAGTATGAAGCTCTAGTTCAGGGACTAAAGAAAGCCATAGACTTAAACATTAAAGAACTTAATTTTTTTGTGGACTCTGAAATTATCTTTAGGCAAGTGAGGAATACTATACATTGCAATTCACCCCACTTAAGGAATTACCAACAAGAGGTGCATAGACTAATAGAACATTTTGAGGCCTTCAATATTACTATTGTTCCAAGGGAAATGAATACTCTTGTTGATTCCCTAGCCACTGTAGCCTCGAGGTTATCCCCTTTAGAATACCATGAAGCCTCCAAATTCACTGTGGAACTACTCTACAAACCATTAGTACCCAACAATATCTCTAATTGGAAGGTTTTTGAAGGAGATGAACAAATTGTAGACTTTCTAACTAATGAAGACAATTTTAAAGATTTGGCTATTGATGACGAGGTATTCCAAGAGCAATTGGCATAAACTGATTTCCATCAACCAAAGGATGGAACATATCACTCTAATAATAAACCAAGGTTTCACATGATACTGAAGGGGGTCGCCAATTTGGAGAACCTTTTCAGCCTAAGGGAAATAGTTAAAGGGTCAAAGAACACAAATATAGGGATTCCATGCCCCATATATGAGACTATAAACCTAGGAACCCCAAAAAACCCCGAGAATGTAAATCTAGGAAAAACAGTGTCTAAATAAGACAAGAAAGCTTATCTCAAACTTTTTAGAGAATATCAATATGCCTTTGCATGGTCCTACTGGGAATTGAAAACTTATGACACTCACATTATTCAACATACAATCCCATTTAAATCCAGAGTTAAACCCTTCCAACAAAAGCTCAGGAAGTACCATCCATCTCTGGAACTCCTCATGTATCAATATTTAAAGAAATTACTAGATTCTAAGATTATCTTTCAGGTTGGACACTCTGTCTGGGTAGCAAATTTGTTTCCTGTCAGAAAAAAGTCTGGGGAGATCCACATGTGTGTAGATTTCAGAAACCTTAATAGAGCATCAGAAAAGGATAACTACCCTGTCCCACCCATGGAACAACTCTTGTAGACCATGTATGGTTCTGAAATTTTCTCCCTTCTAGATGGTTTCTCATGTTATAACTAGGTTCTAGTTTCAGAGGAAGATTGATTGAAAAATACCTTCTGAACCAAGTGGGGATATTTTTCTTATAAATGCATGCCATTTGGGTTGATTAATGCAGGGGAAACCTTCCAAAGGGCCATGGAGGTATCTTTTTGAGGATTGATTAATAAATGTGTAGTAGTATATTTGGACGACGTGACTGTGTATTCAAAGAACAAAGAAGATCACATCCAACATCAAACCCATATTTTTGAAATGTGTAGGAAATATGGAATATCTTTAAACCCTAAGAAAACTATCTTTGGTATCGAGGAAGGGAAACTACTAGGTCATATTATATCTCAAGCAGGAATTCATATAGATCCATTACGAATAAAGGAAATAGCTCATCTTCCCTTACCCCATAACAAAAGGGCTATGCAATCCTTCTTTGGTAAAATCAATTTTGTGAGAAAATTCACGCCCGGTTTCACTGAAAGAGTCAAACACTTACAAAAATGATCTTCAAGGATGCATATTTCAAGTGGGACGACGAACGAAAATATGATTTCAACAATATCAAGACTACAATATCTCAAGCTTCGGTGCTGCGAAGTCTTGACTTTAGTAAATATGTTTTCCTCTATACTTTTTCCTCCAACCAATCCTTAGCTGCAATATTTATCCAGAAGGATGATGATAACAATGAGGCACCGATATCATTTATGAGCACTAATCTCCAAGGAGCCTAATTGAATTACCCCACTATAGACGAATAAGATTATGCGGTGTACAAAGAAGTAAATCATTTTAGATCTTACATCCTAAAAAATCACACCAAAATCATCGTGCCTCATCCCACAGTTTGATCCCTATTCACTCAACAGGAGATGGGGGAGAGAAGGGGAAATTGGATGGCAGTTTTCCAGGAATTTGATCTAGATATTAAACCTGCCAAATTAGTAAAGGGACAAGGATTTTGTAAGCTGGCCACAGAAGCCCAAGATTGAATAAATGAAGACCTCGCGTGGGAGAATGAATTAGCATTATGGTGTAGTGAAGCTTTATACATTTCCCCAGGGACAGAGTCTTGGTATGGAAAATTAATTTACCTCTTGCATCATGGGAATTTCCCAGAAAACCTAAACCCTAAGGAAATGAGAGCTCCCAGACTAAAGTCTGTGCAATATCACCTCATAAATTCAGTACTTTTCTGCATAAATTATGATGGAGTACTCTTGAGATGTCTTGAACGTGAATATGCAGAAAAGTTCTGAGGGAGATTCATGATGTTCCTGCAAGTGGACACTTTGCAGGGAATACCACAACTCACAAAATATTAATATCTGGTTATTACTAGCCTACTCTATTTAGAGACGCTCATACATATGTTAGGAACTGTAAATCTTTTCAAATGAGCACAGGTATAGAAAATAGAAAATTTTTCCCACTCCAACCAGTGACCATATCCAAACCATTCAAGCAATGGGGGTTAGACGTCATAGGGGAGATTACCCCTAGTTCTTCAAAACAACATAAATACATACTGACTACTATAAAATATTTTGTGAAATGGGCAGAGCCCATCCCTCTGACTCATGTGAATGAAAAGGTTTTAATCCAATTCATAGACCAAAAACTGATCACAAGGTTCGGGATGCCTTCCATTCTTTTTTTTTGACAATGTCGCTTAATTTTCTTATACTCTATTAACAGAGTTCACTCTAGACAAAGGAATCATAATAAGATACTCTACAAACTAATATCCACAAGGGAATGTGGTGGTAGAATAAACTAATAAGAACCTAGTGAGGATATTGAAGAAAATAGTCATAGAAAATCAGAGGGATTGGCATAGCTCACTGCATAATGCCTTATGGAAAGATAGAGTAACACCCAAGGAAGCTATAGGAAACTCTCCATACTTTCTGGTATATGGAAAAGAAACCATTCTCCCAAATGGGTTATATCTTTTGTCACTTCATCTTGCTCAGGGTTCAAGAGGACAACCCTCATCAGTTATTCAAGAAAGAATTGATACCCTCCTCATGCTTGAAGAAGAAAGGGAGAAATAAAAATCTAAGTTCGTCGCTCAACAATAGATAGTTAAAAGATGGTTTGACAAGCATCATGCCAAAGAGAATAATTTTGAAGTAGGAGACTTAGTCTTGAAATGGGATAGAGAAAATGAACCTAAGGGAAAACATTTGAAGTTTCAAAATCTATGGCTCAGACCTTTCTAGGTATCTGAGAAAATTGGGGCAAACACATATCGGTTACAAAATATGAGGGGGGAACCCGATGCCCTCCTAGTGAATGGCCAAGCCATAAAAAAATATTTCTGTTAATAATAATAATAATAATAATATATAAATTTGTGTCCTTTTATGTTACAGTCTGATTAGGATAAATGTGTAGGTTTAAGGTAGACTGATTGCACAGTCATTTTATTTCTGTCTTTTCTTTTGCTTGGTATTTTATTGTAATAAAGTTGTGTTATGTAAAACATTGGTCGACCTTATTAAATATGGTGTAGCAAACTCTACTCCTAACTGACGCTTACGTGCAACATAAGAAACACTGGCCAACTACAAATTTCTTCAATAAGATCTATACCTTGTCTTTGAAAAAAAAACGACCTTGGTAAGTGATGAAGTGTCTGCCTAGTGGTCTGGTAAATCCCAAAGGGTAATATGGAAAGTTGGAAAGGATCACATGTACCTCTAAGACAGAGCTAGGAATAATTTCACAATAACTATTTCATTTTGCAGATAACATGCGTCCTCCTCTCCAACTTGCTTAGGGAATTTTTTCCAAAAATAAATCAATTATATTAAATGAGTGAAAAGTTGGAGAGGGTGTGCAGATACATCTGTCATGGCTATAGACTCTCGCTGGCAGTGGAGCAAGGTCTGTGACGTCGGGGTGAATCCGTCGGGGCTATGGAAGCTCGCTAGCAGCGGAGCAACACCATAGAGAGTGAATAAAGATAACTAAAACAGCCTTGATCCAGTGAATTCCTTACCCAACTCATGTCAAAAAGGGGTGTGGGTCACAGTCAAGAGGAATGAAGGTGGAAAAAGGGATAAACTCCATAGGAGGACCCAGATTCACAAACACGAGAAGTTGGACATGCATGGTTAGGAAATACTTTGATGAAATCAAAGCCAGTTAGTTTCTCAACCAGCTTCTACACGAGCTAAGCTTGAAGGAAGGAAACAAGATTCTTCTTTCGCCCAGAGAATCTCCATTTGTTGAGCGCTCAACACAAGATAAAAGATTTTATGATTTTTTTTTCTTTTAGGTACCACTTGTTTTCTTTTGTTCTTCTTTATAAAGTGAGTCTATTTTGGGGGAATCACTAATTTCGTTTTCATGTCTCTTCATCAATCAAGTTGGATTTATTTGAACCTGTCAAAGTGAAACCTTTGTGTCTAAAAATAACTTGACATTTTAACTAAGAATATACAACTAAAATTGTGGCCCGCGTGCTTATGTTCGGAGTTGCCAAAATCTGAGAAAGTAAAATGACCACATAGTAACAATAATAGTCGATCACCGATGTATCATCGACATTGGTAAAAAGTGGAGTAGATTTTCATTAGTTGTTCGTAAAGAAGATTCAAGAGGTGGCCGATCTCCCATCAGCGTCGACGAAACATGAGAGGGATAAACATTGACATAGGCCATGATGAACCCTCGACAGTCTCTTACTGATGCGTTTGTTCGGTGTCAGCGAATTCTCAAAGATTTAAATCATGGAAAAATTCTGCATTAACACATTGTTGACCACCGATCTCCGATGCATTTTCAGCATCGATAAGTTTCGAGGGGGTTATTCCGGGAACACTTGTTTATACTTATCATTGATCGTCGATCCTTGATACTTTTTTGGCATTGGCAGGATAACACTTATTTGTTAAAACACTTATCTAATGAAAATCCCTGATTCTGAATAACATGATTAAATGAATACACCAATATCAAACCCCACCTATATTTTCCGCGTAGGTATTTCGTATGGCCTAGTTCCATCCCGATTCACCTTAGGTTTCCCCATGTCCTAGTCACACTTCCAAGTCAACATTTCCACATTATCATTATATGGCAATATGGATCGATGTTAGATTTTTTGCCAACAGATATCAATGAACATTGTCCAAAGAAAAGCGTTGACTCCCGATCTACCTGTTAATTTAGCGAAATGATGGGACGTTTTTAGCACATAATAAGATTGGATTCTGCAATTTAATAGGCCAATTAATGTTTCATTCTGCATATGCTACTACCCCATGCATTGATCGGACAATGGAAATTGGAAATATCCGATGAACCACATTATAGCTTGCTCCTGCGTCGCTAACCTAAGACTGCATTTAAATCTAAAGCATAATGTTGATATGGCGACAGATTTTGTAGAACCACACCTGCACCTTGAATTGAATAACGAATGTGACAAGGTAAGTATTATCTCTGTTTAAATCAATCAAAAAACTTTGATCACCTCCATTATGCACACAAATGTCTCATTTCAAGAGAATCCGAAGAGGTGAAGAAAGTGTCTCAAGAGTTGCGTTTGAGTTTCAAAAATTCCAAAAAACCAGGTTAAGCTAGTGCAAAGAAGAGGTATGTGTTAATTTTATCATTTTGGTGGTTGTATTTTTATGTATCAACATTCTATCTGTGACACGGTGTCTAAACATTGTTTTCTCTGTAGGAAAAGATGCCTCCAAGGAAGCCAATGACTAGATGCTCGTCGAGAGCATCGAAATTGAAGGAAGCAAATATTGGTGAAGGATCTTCTCTTGGCACTGTGAGGCAGTTGAATTTTTCTCCCAGGGAGGAACCAATCATTAAAACATCGACTAAGAAGGCATTTAGTCAACCCCCTTCTTTTGGTGATACAAAAACAACCACTGGATCAAAGATGATTCTCCCACAATGGGTAGATTTGTTCAACAGAATCAACATGGAATATTACTTGGAGTTTATTCCCCATAGTGACCCAGATGTAAGGTGATGCAGGAGCATCTCTCCACGCCAGCCAGCCAGCCAGCCAACCACGTTGAGCGCGTGCATTCAAGACGAAGAGAGGCACAACCCTCATCTTTTAAATTGTAATTGAATGTAATTTAATGTTTAAAGCTGGTGAGTTGTAGAGCCGTGCCTTTGTGCAGGCATTAGGTAGATCGGCCTTTAATGTTTGTATGGCTGAGATCTAGATCCAGATACTAGACTAGACAACCCATTCAATGCAATTGAATAGGGTAGGTAGATTAGAGGGAAGAGCTCGAAGAGCGCCCTCAGGTAAAAGAGATTTCATATCTCATTTTGTAGTAGTTGAGTAAGTTGAGTTAGAATCTGCGAATAGAGAGCAGGAGAGAAGAGAAGGAGCCGAGACCTTGCTACATGCCGTGCTCAGGAACACTTTGTATAAACAAGCATTTGCCATAATTAATATAAACAGAAGCAATTTTTCCTGCATTACTGTGTGATTGAATGAATGTCTGTGAGTGTTCATGTATGCTATGAATGTATGCTGTTATCATGCATTTGCAGGAGTGTGCTTGATTTCAAGTGAAGGTCTTTGAGGCTTCATACCAGGAGGGTGTGACAGAATGCTGCGGGTTCTGATAGCCGTGCATAGAGGTGCATTTCTGAACACTGCGGGTTCAGACAAGGACGTGCTGCAGCACAAGAACTGGAGTCAACAACTCAGGAGAAAGACCTCAAGGTTGTTGAACACCTTAGAGGCAAGGTTGTGTAGGAAAAGACACAGTTGCAGACAGAAGCTCTGCCAGGTGGGCATTGAGCGCATGCACAGTGGTGCATTGGGAAGAACTCTGTTGTGAGTTCAGAAGAAACAGAATCACTGAGGATTCTGAGAGCTCTTCCAGGTGGGCATTGAGCAGGTGCAAGGAGTGCATAGAGGAAGGACTCTGCTGTGATTTCTTAAGAAGAAACAAAATCACTGAGGATTTTGAGAGCTTTGCCAAGTGGGCATTGAGCGGGTGCATAGGTGCACAGGAGGATAGAACTGCTGAACGTTCTGGGAGAAGACACTCTGCCAGGTGGGCATTTGAGTTAGTGTGCAGACAGGCACAGAGAAGAGAAGAGAATTCTTTGAGTTCTGTAATTTGAAGGAAGAATCCACTGAGGGATCTTCACAGGGTTGCTGAACACCCTGCAGACTCAACAAAAGGTTGCTTGAGCAGAGAGGATAGCCAAGAGGGAATCCATATTTCTCCATCTGCAAGAGAAGAAAGAAGGGTAGAATTCCTTAGGGGTCTGAGAATTTGAGAAGCTTAGGAGAGACAATACTGTGTGTGCGTAAAGACCCTGCAGAGGCGCAGGAGTTGGAGAATCCTTCGAGGATTCGAAAGGAGCAAAGCTTAGGAGGAACAATGTCGAGGAGAACGCAAGGTGAGAAATTAGGTAAGGGAGATTGTAGGGAACAAAGACAAAGGTTGAGGCCTTTAAGGACTTGGAATTCTTCCAAGGCTGGAAGAAAGTGTGCAAGCTCAAGAGGGAACATAGTAGCCGTCAGATCGACGGAAGAAGGAGATCTGGACCATTGGATTTCACGTCCAGGCCATAGGAGGAGCACACAGAAGAGAGGATACTGTGAGTCATCAGATCTCTCTCAGATACTCGTCAGTTGCTGGATCGGCCAGAGTTGCACAAGGTTTAATCTCTCAACAGGAGAGGAGAAAAGTCTCGGGGGAAGTCACGACACATATCGGGGCATCGAGGCATCGGGAGTTGGGATATCGACATTCCTGTGGATAGGAGATCGGGTAATTCCACCTTGAAAACCCTGACACAAATTTGGGCCATCCATCTGAGAGAGGACATGTGTCACGTGATCATCCTTTCTGGAGATCCGAACACTAGACATCGGTATATCGGCACTTGGGAAATCAGAGTTCCTGAGGTAATGAAAGTCGGGACATCATAAGTCTCGAAACAATGAGATTGGATCAGGGCCATCCATTAGTTGGGGATACGTGGCGGAGATCCAGACTATCGAGGGAAGTCCCGATAGAAGGAGAAATTGGTGCATCGAAGTTCAGCGTTTCGCGAGTCCTGAGGACAAGACTTCTGGAGCATTCGAAGTCGCGAAATCGTGAGAGGCGATCAGGACCATCCATCTTGAGGGGATGCGTGGCAGTGATCATGGCCTCCAGGAGAAAGTCCTGACAGGAGAGTCGTCGATTGAGAAATCGTGAGTTGGGATATCGGGAATCCTGTGGACGAGAAATCCATACACTTCGAAATTGCGAAGTGCGAAACCCCGAAAGGGTGGAAAGTGCCATTTGTAGGGCCAGCTGTCAGCATATCGGAGAATTGGGGTTCGAGAGATCGACAGTCCTGAGAGCAAATTCATCTAGCCATTTGAAACCCTGAAGTCCCGAGGGAGGTCAGGGACCGTTGGTTTCATAGGAGATCACGACCATTGATCGTGCTAAAGGTGAAAGGGGTTGTCAGCTGACGTCACATTGCGGATCAGGATATCGGGGATCTCGTAGGCAAAGTATTTATGGATTTCGGCATTGCAATGTATGAAACCTCGATAGGTGATATGAAAACGGTCATATAGAGGGAGGTCGTATGGACCCAAAAGTCTAGCCCAGGGGACTAGCGGGAGTTGGAGCACATCGGGATTTTGAAGCCCAAAACCCTGATAGGAGGATATAAGGTTGCGGTCTTATGAGGACTAGTCACATGGACTAGGAGCATAGCCAGGAAGGGCTAAGGCCAAAAGGGGCACATCGGAAAATCAGAGGTTGGGAGTTCGAGAGGACAAGAACTCTTGAAATCGGGGATCACGAAACCCTGAAACCTAAAATTATCATCGGGGAAAAGTCACAGGCGCGTGCAGAGGCCATGACAGAGAAAAGGCAGGACTTGTGGATTGGGTTTCTAGCAGAGATTCCATAGAGGAATCGAAAGAGCCGATTCGGCTCGCATGAGGAATTGAACGATCCTATGAGCAGGAGGGCGCGAAGAGGTGGTGGTAGTGTCCTTACTGCATCAAGTGGTATCAGAGCCTGATTCTTGTCTGTACATTTTAGGCAAGGGAGGTAAAGGAAGACAGAGCGCTGGAGACTCTGTAAGGATTGTTCGCAGGTAGGCAACAATCAAGAAAGTAGTCAGGAGGACTAGATGATGAAGCTGGTAACACTCTTAGTGCGGAGTGACAGCAACAGGTTTTCTAGGAAAGCAGACAAAGATAGCACCATGGTTACTGAAGACCATAGGCTTCCTGGGAGGAAGAGAAAAGCAGAAAATCTTGTAGAGATGGATAAAGAGCTTGTTGAAATAAAGAAATACATAGAAGAGCTTGAATTGAGGATGCGGCAGAAAGCAAAGAAGCCGAGATGGGTGTATGAGTGGCCCATGAAGGAGCCGAAAGCAAAATGGCCAGTCAAGGAGTTGATGGTCAGAAGATAGAGGAGGCTGTTAAGAGGGTGGTTGAGGTATGGTGAAAACCTCAATGGACCTGAAGAGATGGTTCAGGTATGGGAACCAGAGACTGGGGACATTCTCGGTCAAGAGAATGAATTGGGATCGACTGAGGATCTCAAAAACTGCCAGGAGGGCAGAGAGGAAATTCCAGTTTGCCAGGGAGGCAATGAAATGAGATCACTGCGGGATCTCATAGACTGTCATGAGTACAGCCAAGGAATTTCACATTGCCAGCTAGGCAATGATATGAGGTCACTACGGGATCTCATAATCTGCCAAGAGGGAAGCGGAAGATCTCGGATTGCCAGGTGGGTAGAGATGAGAATTCGAGACTAGATGAAGGTCTCATGGACTCGGAGGTGAGTTCAATTTTGCAAGGAATGCTGATGAAGATGGGATCAGTTGATCTCATAATCTACCAGGAGAGCAGCGAAAGCATCCCATATTGCCAGGTGGGCAGGGATGGGCAAATGAGTTGGAATCAGCCAGAAGAACTGACATAGCATATGAGCTCAGAGGTGAGTTTGGATCAGCAGGTGCAGCTGATAGAGGAGGAGGATGTGAGGGATCTTCTAATGATTGGGGGAATTGAAGTATTCCTACCATTTGCCTAAGAGGAGGTAGAAGTCTGTATTGCAGATGCAACAACAACAAAAGAACAATTAGCTGAGATTGTCAAGGAGGAATTGGAGCAGATATCTGAGGCTGCCCAATCCAGAGAGGAAAATGAGCATTCTGAGGAATGGCTCAACATATTCAGCCAGGAAGCTGAGGAAGCTGTAGCACTAAAGCTGACAGTGTTGGAAGTACTAAACAACTGNCAGTTGTATGTGAGCTTAAACAATCTTAAGTCTGTTAAAACATTATTAATATTTCTTCATGTGGTCATCAACAATATACAACATATGGACAGTAAAATTAAAGACCATCAGTCACACATAAAATACACACAAAGACGGTTTTTCACGAGGAAATCCATAAAGGGAGAAAATCTCTTCTTCTTCCAAATGATAGGCATTCTTTTGCAGTTCTGTACATCATTTACAATTGAACACCAACTCAATGTGAGGCTGCTACCTCTGTTTTACAAGCTGCAACTTGTTTGAGAGATCCAACTCTTTGGTTTCTCTAGCACCCACTAGAAGGAAGCACCAACTCCTTGAATATTCCAGCACCAACTGGATGGAAGCACCAACTTCCTGAATGTTCTAGCACCAACTGGATGGAAGCACCAACTTCCAGTTACACAGGCTCCAACCTGTATAATAGAGAACACTTGTTCTCCCTAGCACCACCCTACCACCCTAGTTTCTCTGGCTACAACCAGATGGAAGCTACAACTTCCTGTGTTCAAGCTCCCACTTGAACCTTTGAGGACAACAGTCCTCCCGAGCACCTCCCAACCTCCCTAAAATATCAAATAATGAATACACAGACAACTACTCAGGTAAATAAATTCTTACCAATCTCTCTTTGTATCTGATCTTCAACAAACTGTTCTGCAATTCTTCTCTTCTTCTGTTTGCTTAGCAGGTCTGCTCTGCATCAATCCTTTTCTGTCATTCAGTTTTGCTTCTGCTCTGTCTGTCATTCTGCTCTGCTTCTGCTCTGCGGTTCATCTCGCTCTACACATTTGCTCAATTTTGTGCTATGCCTCTGCTCTGGTTCTTTTTACTCTTCATTTCATCTCATATTCACTTCATAATAGCCAACAACACACAATCTGTCTCTTCTTCTTTTATGCATACTTCCCTGATGATTCACCTTCGCCTACCCTCAGCTAAAACAAGAACACCTATCCTAGCAACTGAAACGCTAACCGATTTGTCATCATCTTAACAGATTCATAACTGAAGCGTTAACGTGTGAGAGAGAACAACAACCCTGCGATCACATTCAAACCTTATCCGCACCGTTGGATAATCTTCATTATTCTTGCCTTTTTAAATCGGGTTTCGGCACTTTGTGTCGAGATGCAAATGTACTTGGAACCCCTGATTCTCCGATCCCCGATGTGCTCCTTTCCCAAGCTTTAGCCCCTTTCGGCTACACAATGGTCCATGTGACCAGCTATCATGTGACTGTCACCATGCCTCTCGTCGGGGTTTCGGGGCTTACAATGATAATGTGCATATGCCACTTGGACCCGTGATATGCTGATTCCAGACTTCCTCTGTACTCCTTACACCTGTCCTCCACTGACTCCTGGATGGCCCACAGGCTATATGCCTTATCGGGAAATCGCGTATCACGATTTCGCGATGTCTGATGTTCAATGTTCTTGTCAATACCAAAACCCGATCCCTGAAATTCTGTATAGAGCTATGATCAACGGTCCTGGTGCGATCTTGACTCAACGGTTTTGATTGAATCACAATATTGCGTTTCACGATTTCAGAGTTTCTGTTGTAGTGTGTTCTTGACATATCAAAGTCCCGATCGTCCAAATCTCGACACTCCATTACGCTGACAACTGGTCTCCACTATGCCTCCATCCTCCTGCTCTACTGTGCTGACAGCTGGCCCCCACTCATCGGGGCTTCACTGATCATGATTTCACAATGCATAAATCACTTGTCACCGGGATCCCTGATTCTCCGATGAACAAAACTCCGACGGTGCCCGATCCTTTGCCACCTGTCCTTGCAGATGGACAATCCCTATTCCTCTGGGATTTCGAGAATTTCGATGTCTCGATTCACTTGACCTCAGGAACTCTGATTTCCCGATGGCCAATATCCCAATGCCTCACCAGAATACTGACACGTGTCTTGCCCAGATCAACGGCTAGGTTTCGCTCCCCAATATCTCGATGACTTGTCCGAGATTTCTCCTCTGCACACCAGGGATTAACCCCTGCGCGACTCTTATAGATCCGACAGCTGTCGGGTTTTCTTCTCACATCCTATTTTTTAGTTCACTTCTTCTGCACGCCTACTCCTGCGCTTAACCTCTGCGCAGCTTCTCCCGATCCAACAGTTGTCGGGATTTTCGAGTGAGATCCGACGACTCTCGGTCTCTTTCCCCTGTGGGCTCCTCCTGAGCTCCTCCTGGACGTGTAAACCAATGGTCACTGACTCTTCTCCTCCCGATTATTGCTGTGCTGCTATTCATTGCTATTTTCATCATTGCAACCACAACTGTACTTGCCATCAATGACAAGTATACACTGATTCGCTGTCTGTTAACTGAATTTGCCAACAATCTCCCCCTTTGGCATTGATGGCAACACTTGCATTTAGACTCAACTCTCCTCTGCATTCGACCATTCAGACTCTCCTCTACATTCGACCAATCAGGCTCGACTCTGTTCCCGAAACATTTTGACCTCGAATCCTTTCTCCCCCTTTGACCTCAATGTCAAAGAAGAAACATTCTTCCACTGATATTGTTGCAGAACATACTCCCCCTGTCATCTATAAGCATTTAGGAAATTTACCAGATATTCAATAAGCACTCCCCCTGACTAGGTGCAGATATTAGACACAAGAGTTTATAACCCCCAACTTTTGAAAAAGATATCCAAAAGGAGTTGTTGCTAATGGTTTAGTAAAGATATCATCAATCTGTTTTGTAGAGGGTATATAGTTCAGTTGAACAATTCTGTTTGAAACTTGTTCTCTAAGAAAATGATACTTTATAGGAATATTCTTAGTCTTGGAATGAAGAATAGGATTCTTGGAGACACTTATGGCACTGGTGTTATCACAATGAATTGGGATAGCGTCAGTGTAAGTTACCTTCAAATCTGTAAGAGTTTGTATCATCCATAAGATCTGTGTGCAGCAGGTAGCAGCAGCAATGTATTCTGCCTCTGTAGTGGATAATGAAATGGATCCTTGCTTTTTACTAACCCATGCAACTAATGAGTCACCCAGAAAAAATGCTCCTCCACTGGTGCTCTTTCTCTCATCAACACAGTTAGCCCAGTCTGTGTCTGAATAGGCAGTTAACTGGAAATTCTGATTTCTAGGATACCACAGTCCATATGTCATTGTTCCCTTCAGATATTTGAGGATTCTTTTAACAGCTACCAAGTGAGTTTGTTTAGGAGCAGACTGAAAACGTCCTACCATTCC
>ML811216.1:0-21907 GCA_009831015.1 Picea engelmannii | reverse complement strand
GAAGCTGGAAAAGATACACACTAGCCAGAATCCTATAGACATGTTAACAAAGGGAGTAACCAGGGAGAAACTGAGTTCTTGCTCAGTTTCAGTTGGTCTTCAAGAATGAAGATGAAGATGAGAAATTTGCCAGGTCCAAGAAGTTTCAAAGTCCAGCATATACAACAATGGTGGAGTTGTTGAGATCAGTCTCCAAGTGGGAGATTGTTGGTTGTGGAGCCTCATTATCTTCCTGATGCAGAGGTTCTTTGCTTTCAGCCGTGTCTATACCCCATGAAGTATTTACACCCCAGAAGTATGTACACTCTTCCACGCGGGGGAGTGCAGAGGGGGGGTACCCCCTCTGCGGGGTCCGGGGACAAGTGGGGGTTCGGGGGCGAAGCCCCTGAAGCAAAAATTGCCTTGTAAAAGTATATGTAATTTCATTGTAAATATGGACCGTTCATTATAAGGTCGCAGATCTAACGGTAGAGATTATGTTAGGGTTTTTTTTCCCTAGAAGGCAACCCTCTTTTATGAGGGAAATTTATTGCGGCTATTGATTGGTGGTGAATATTATATTCTGAGCGAGGAGACTGTGAGAGAAAGAAGAGGAAGTTACAACGGGTTTTGCTGTAGGTTGCATCCCTTCATTTGCTGGATAATAATAAAGGAAGGACCTGGCAATTTCTCTGGTGTACGTAGCCCACACTGGGTGAACCACATAAATCTGTCTCTCTCTTGTATTATGTGTCTTCTGTGTTTTGTTTCTGCATTTGTTTTATTTTATTGCTCCGCGGTCCTGTTTTTTAACACTGGATGGCCCACAGGCTATATGCCTTATTGGGAAATCGCGTATCGCGATTTCGCGATGTCTGATGTTCAATGTTCTTGTCAACTGCAAAACCTGATCCCCAAAATTCTGTATAGAGATGTGATCGACGGTTCTGGTGCGATCTTGACTCAACGGTTGTGATTGAATCGCAATATCATGTTTCATGATTTCGGAGTTTCTGTTGCAGTGTGTTCTTGACATATCAAAGTCCTGATCGTCCAAATCCCGACACTCCATGACACTGATAGCTGGCATCCACTACGCCTCCGTCCTCCTGCTCTGCTGTGCTGACAGCTGGCCCCCACTCATCGGGGTTTCACTGATCGTGATTTCACAATGCACAAATCACTTGTCACCGGGATCCTTGATTCTCCGATGAACAAAACTCCGACAGTGCCCGATCCTTTGCCAGCTATCCTTGCAGATGGATGGTCCCTATTCCTCCGGGATTTCGAGACTTTCGATGTCTCGATTCACTTGACCTTAGGAACTCCGATTTCCCAATGGCCAATATCCCGATGCCTCACCAGAATACTGAAGCGTGTCCTGCCTAGATCAATGGCTAGGATTCTCTCTCCAATATCCCGATGACTTGTTCAGGATTTCTCCTCTGCACACTAGGGCTTAACCCCTGCGTGACTCTTATAGATCCAACGACTGTTGGGTTTTCTTCTCAGATCCTATGTTTCAGTTCACTTCTTCTGCATGCCTACTCCTGCGCTTAACCTCTGCGCAGCTTCTCCCGATCCAACAGCTGTCGGGATTTTCGAGTGAGATCTGATGACTCTCGGTCTCTTTCCCCTGTGGGCTCCTCCTGAGCTCCTCTTGGACGTGTAAACCAACGGTCACTGACTCTTCTCCTCCCGATTATTGCTGCGCTGCTATTCATTGCTGTTGTCATCACTGCAACCACAACTATACTTGCCATCAATGACAAGTATATGCTGATTCTTTGTCTGTTAACTGAATTTGCCAACAGACAACAGAAGAAGCAGAAGAGGATGATGAGCATTCTAAGGAATGGCTCAATATTTTCAGCCAGGAAGCTGAAAAGACTGCAACATGGGAGTTTGCAGAAGAGGAAGAAGAGGAGGCAGACAACATTTGTTTTGCTGATCCGTGGCAACAGATTGAAGCCTTGGAAGAGAGGGTGAAAGTGCAGAGCATGCACATCCAACAGGTGAAATTGGAAACTGATGAAGGAGGCATGGGAGATCATGATGATCTGCTCATGTGCCAAAAAAATTTGCAGCTGAGGAGACTGCATGAGCAGAGCCAACCATGGGAGTTGCTGGATGAAGTGATCGAAGAGATCATGGAGTTGATGATCCAATCAGCAGACACTGTCAGCAAGGAGAGGCTGAACAAGAAGAAGGAAGCAACAACAGTAGCGCAGAAGAAGTAGCAGAATGGAGCGGATGAACAGCTCCAGAAGATGATTTGGGATCCAGGAGGATTCCCACAACTGAGATGGGAAGCTCATGAGTAGGAGCTCATGAGTTTTGCAGCTGAGGAGTATGATGCAGGAGCATCTCTCTACACTAGCCAGCCAACCAGCCAACCATGTCGAGCGCGTGCATTCAAGATGAAGAGAGGCGTAGCCCTCATCTTTTAAATTGTAATTGAATGTAATTTAATGTTTAAAGCTGGTGAGCTGTAGAGCCATGCCTTTGTGCAGGCATTAGGTAGATCGGCCTTTAATGTTTGTATGGTTGGGAACATCTTCTCCAAGTCCCAATGCATCAATTCCAAACCCTACGTAGGGCGACCATGAGGGAGAAAGTATCTTAGACACTGAATTTCTCTACCTATCAGGGACCTCGAAAGAAATTTCCAAGGAAGAGCTAGTTTTAGGTGGAAAAAATGATGAATTGAAACAACCAGATATCGACACCTCAACAACTGATCACCAAGTTAGTATGGGGCCTATCACTGACTCTTTGATTTTGTTTGATACCTCACCAATTGATGAACACCATATGGAGGTCAAGCCATTGCAACATATGGAAGAAGTACAAGAACTAGTTCTAGATAAAATACATACAGCAGGAAGCTTGGGCAACACTCTGACCTGGGGAGAAAAACAAATCCCTAAGCCCATTTTTGAGGTCATTGATATACAAGTGATCGCTTATGACAGGAAGACGAAATCTATCATGAGGAGGACCACCAAGAAAATACGACTCACGCTGGATAGATCAATTCTCATCACCATGGAGGAGAAGCTGCTTAGAATAGAACACGTGAAGACATCTGAGCTCATAGGATCAGGGATGGCCATGACTGATGCTATGTTGGATTGAGCAAAGCAAGATGAAAATGAACTGGCCACTGCACTAAAGGAGCTAGACCATCTACGCCATTTGGAAAAATATTACCAAGAATCAACGCAGGCCACAGTTTTTCTGAAAAGTGAGTTCCAAGATGCATATGCAAAGTTCACAAGTGAAAGACATCTCTTAACTGCATGTGTGGTCGATTATCAAGAGGATACCCTTATGTCACTGGAAACCTATAAGGACATGGAGATATGGTATGAAAAGGAATACAAATATGTAGAACGAGTTGACTATATCAACGTAGTGCATAAGGGCCTAGACACAGAGAAGCATGGTATTCGAGTGCTGATGGATAGAATAATTTCATGGATCAGGAAAGGATCTAAATAGTAGATAAGGATGACCCAGGAACCTCAGGAAGAAATAAAAAAGAGATAGTTCAAGGGCGAAAGAAGATGGGAAAATATCAATTTGGAGATGAAAGACGTTGGCCTCTCAGAGTTCGGCTCACCCGAAGACTTTGTCGACTTGCATGACATAGTCAAATGACATGCAGAATAGGACTCAACATGGGGAGTGGAGATCACCCAAGTGAAAAGCATGGCACCAAGTCAATTACATAATTTTATGGAACATCCGATCAAGACTCATGCAGTTCTGCAATGTTTAAGCACCAAAGTCATCAAATACAAAGAACGGGTAGTAGAAGTGAAGGAAACCCTTTCATCATCGATGGACCAACATAGATTCCCGTATGCTAACACATGCAAGGATCTCCTCTTCAAGTGGTAAGAATACAAGAAGAGTCATCCACTCTGGTAGAACCATGAGATGATTTCTAGAGAACAAAGAGATCAAACGCCACGTGTTAATATTTTATTTTACTTAACACAAACTTGTAGTCACTATTTTTTGTTAGTGATTCTTTATAAATAGGGGGATTGACCTTTTGGGAAGGGTCGATGGTTTTGGGAAAGAACCCTCTTTTTGAGAATTGTAAAGAACTATTTATGAGAAACCTTAATTGAGAAGTTTTGTTTAGAAATAGAGACAAAAATTTGCTTTTCATCAAAGGTGTTATGTGATTGGATTGAGGAGGAACTACTTCCAACTTTTATTTTAGTAGTTGATGCTGTAACGAGTAAGAGTTTATGAATCTATTGATAAGCTATATGTTTCAATATTTTAATAGTTCTTTTGTTCTTAGTGATGAAAAATGAATCGTTGTGTTAATGTGTGATTGATGGTAGAGCTAAGGAAACTATTTTTCTTCCACTCATATTATTGCATGCGTATTTTATTTCAATAATTATATCTTAGTCATTGTTGAAATACCAACAAGTGAACATCTTATTACTAGACTTGTAATAGGTTTGAATATCGTTGTCGGCATGCTTTGGCACTAGGGATATCCTAGGATCAACCTTGTTCAGTAGTTAAGAATCCATCCTATCAGTTGGTTTATACCAGCACACCTCATTTTTATCAGACTTGTCTAATAAAAGAAAAGACAAAATAGAATGTTTAATCTGAAGGAGGGACTTTCACAGAAAGATATTGTGTCAATCACTAAGTAAAGCCCATCGATAAATTAGCTATATTGAAATATCTGGAGAACCATTCAACCCATCAAACGTTGCAGAGTCTAATTGGGCCTCTAAGGTGGGTTTGGTTCTTACTGTTGAGTTAAAAGGATCTCAGACCCCTCAACACCACCTTCTTATGTTCCAATAAAAACTACATCTTCTATAGTTTTTCCTTTAGACCACATAAGAACTTCACCATCTATGAATGCAACCCTGAAACATTTCTTATCTAGGGATAAAATAGAAAGTAGTTTCTTTGTCAAACTTTGTACATAGAGCACATCCTTCATTCTCATTGGAATTCCTGAGTCAAGTTTGTAGGTGGATTCTCCCATTCCTTTGATAGGGTACTGATAATCATCTCCAATTGAAAATTTCTTAGGGAAGTCTTTTTCCATAAGGATAGATAGAATGTCTTTCTAACCTGTCATGTGATTAGAGGAACCGCTATCTATGAGCCAAGTATCCTCTCCAGGTGTCACAGATCCTGAGAGGGCAAAAAACAAAACATACTATTCAATATCGGCCCCAATAGCTATATTGCTTCGTCATGGCGAAGTGCCATGTTTTACTGTTCTAATATCCTGGCGAAGCTCCAATTCTACAATTTTTCTTTCTGCGAGGTCTCCTCTAGAACCTCCTGTAACTTTTCAGTTTTATCCCTCTTCTTTCTTAACTATCGAGCCTTTTTTCCAGTGATCTTTGTCTCGATAGTTCTTTTTCCAATCTGATTCTTATCTTCTTTTAACATAGTCACTGTGCATTGTTGAGATTCTTTCCTAGGATTCACGGGTAATACTTTTTCTTTATCTGGAGTAAGTACTTTAGTTTTCTGTGGGTCTACTAATGTTCTTGTAGCTTCGACATTAGGGTCTCTAGTGTCAAATAGCTTCGATATGTTCTCATGTTCTTCAATCAATTGTGCGATCTTTCTGGTCATGAAATATTTTAATTCTTGTTTCTTTTGCTCCAAAACTTCTTCTTCTTCTTTTCATCTGGCTTGATCTCTATCTATCTAAGGTTTTCCTATTAACATGGTAAATGGGGCACAGTTCTCAATAAATTGAATAATCTCAAAATCTTCTTCCGTCGATGTTCCATTGACAACCATAGGTATCTGAGCGAGCCTCCCACACAGGTTTACCTATTTTCCTTTGAATAACCCTATTCCTCCTAGTGAAGGGATCATAGCAGGCCTTCTTATATCTTCCCAAGTTCTTTCTGTCATGATATTCACTTGTGTTTCCTCATATAGAACACAGTAAATGTCGAAGTCCCTTATTCTTGCTTCAAGGAAATCCTTGTCTTTAAAAATCTTTGATAGTCTAACATGTCGATGGTCATCCAAGGTTTCTTTCATCTATAGTAATACCTTCTCTGATTCTTTTTGGGGTTCTACTGTAGCCTTAGTTTCTGAATCTGTCATAGGGTTTTCTTGTCTTATGTTCATACTTTGAAGCTTAGCAATCATTCTAAGGCAATCCAACACTTCATGATCTAGAGATTTGCAACAAAGACAACTAGGTCTTCCACCAGGGTATTCATTAGCAAGATGTCCTGATCTTCTGCAACTGTAACAGAGGCTTAATCCTCTCTTTCTTTTAAATGATTCCCGACCTATTCTGTACTGTGCACTAGGATCATATAAGCTAACCTGCAATAAATTCTTTCTAGGATCCTGCATCCATTTGTTAGTCCAAGCATTCTTTCCATGCATTGGTATAACATATCTTTCATTAGTCTTATTAGATCTATTCATATCAAACCTTCTTTCATCTGTTAGTGCCCTATTTTTCAGGCTAGGACAAATCCTATCAATCATACCTAGATCCATAATCTAGAAACAAAAAAAAATTCTACTTATCTTACTTCTACAGGACACAAAGCTTCTAGATCTAAATTTTTTAACTCTTCTTACCTTTATCAGACCACATGGTTTGCATATCTTACCTCTTTTAATAAAAAATTCTTACTTTTACCTTGTTTAGAGTACAAAGCTTTCAGACCTTGCTTCTTTCCTTCAGATCCAATCTTCTTTTATTTAGATCGAGCTTCTTTCTTTTAGATCTGACCTTGTTTCTTTAGCACAAAGCTTTATAAATAAAGTAGAACACTGCACACTAGGGCACAACTCTTTTGCACAAAGCTTCTTCTTCCTCAATTCCCAACAATCATATTTTCAGGTCCTGGCAACGGAACCATTTGTTGGCACAGGGGCACACCCAGGGTTCAATGCTAAAACAATGCACCAACAAAGCCCTAACTACCGGCTCTTTCGGCAACACCTGCGAAGCAGATGAAGTCTCACCCGAGGTAGAGGTAGGGGTGGTTGCAAGACTCAGGTGTATGCAACCTTAGCTGGGACATGGATATGTGATTATAATACTTAATACAACTCTTAGCATTGTTAGTTCCTTAATATGTAATCACTATTCACTTCGTTGATACAACAAAGCTTCATAGTATTCACACTAATCTATAGTATTCAAGCTCTTAGCATATACAAATGGATCAAAATGAGCATATCAGGCACTAAGAATGACTATCTAGATCATATATAAAATTCTCTCATATAATAAGCACAAAGCATAAATAGATCTATCTAAACATATCAAAGCACTTAGCATATAACATATGAATACATCAAGACAAAGCACAAAGCACATAACACAGTTTTTACAGGGTTCACCCCCACCCTGGGGCTACGTCGACCAACTCTTCTTCTTTATTGTCTTCAATCAAATGGTTACAATCACAAATCCAACAAAACCCTTACTCCACACAGGATAAAATATCTGTGCAGCTCGCTGGATCCTTCTTCCTTGCACTACAACACTAAGCTCTCCACAATCTTCTACAAGGACCTGCACTTAGCTTTTCAAGTCTCTTACAGACATGCACAAAGCACTTACAGACTCTACTCACACTTAGCATACATTCACATCACATAGATGCACTATTCTCTCTTTTCTTACATTTCCTATCCTTCTATTTATACATACAAAATAGGCCTAAACATGTGTAAATCCATGGGCCGACATCCCATTCCCATTACATATTCCCAAAAACCCAAAAAGGGACCCAAAAGGGGGTCGAGATCCCATGATCTCTGCTTCATCTTGTGCTCCTCCTTCGACAGGCTTTCAAAGTCCCAAAATAGGTCAACATGACCAAGAAACTCCAAAAACTTGGTCAAGGGACAACAGGCCCCCAACACTCACCTATGACTCGCCCCAAGCCACTCTGGTTTGATCAGTTTGGCTTTAAATGCCTCGAGTTTGGCCCGAGCTGCTTCGACTTGATACTTTGTTGTGGCCTCTTGTTCAATGAACTCCTGTATTACCACGTCGTTGACTGGTCCTTCTAAGCATTGTTCTATTGTGGTGACAACCTGTTCTAATTCTGCTCCTTGGCTCTCCACCTCTGTAAACAACATGCATGGCTTATCTTGCATAGGTTGAAGTCATTGAGCGACTTCCATCACTTTTCTTTGAAGCATATGGATCTTCTGCTAAGATGTGCATTGTTCATGATACCTCTTCATTTATTCTACAACTGAGAGGGCCTTTAGCTTCTCTTTTAGTGTATCTATGTGTTGCTTCGCTTCTTGGAGATGCAACTCCAGTGTCTATAGCTTTGGGTTTTCAGTGAGGTTCTCGTATGTCTGGGCACTTTGGTTACTCAACTACTTGCATTCCAAGGAAAAAGATTTTAATATGTCAACTGCGCTGTGGGCAGTTGTTTCCCTTAGGTATCTTACAGCTTGAGGAGTCTCGGGCATAGTGTGGAGTTCCAAGTCTACTATGTGTTGTTGGAGCTATTGGATTACTTCCTTGAGTTGCGCCACCTGCTGTGAGACTCTCTCTTCGACCCTTGCTTTGATGATTGTCATAGAGGGAAGTGCTTTGTGAGCCATTTCCATAACTTTGAGTTGCTCAGTGAGCAACTATTCCTTGCTTTGTTGTAACTATACTTTTTCTTCATCCCACTTTGCTTGTACAACCAACTTTTCTGTTATGTAGCACTGCGTTGCTCCTCTAGGTATTTATGTACTTGCGCTAAAGCCTAGATGGCTTGTACTATCTCTTCCTGATCTCATCGAAGGCGAGATTCGACTGTATCAACAATGCGATGTAGTTATGCTGGCTCATCACCTAGTTATGATGTTCCTACTAACAGAGGCATAGTGGAAACTATGCGGTTAGACTATATGGCCTGTTTCACCCCTTGGAGATCATCCTTAATCTGACTAAAAACCTCCTCCTGCTTAGCTTCTTGCTTCTCTGCTACCTCCAACGAGGCATTGTTCAATGCTGTGACAATGAAGTCGAAGTCGTCTCATGTGAGGGTGGTCTCAAATTTGGTCCTGGTTTATTTTTATTTCTTTCTTGAAGAAGGTTTCGAAGGGGAAACCTTCCTTTTCTATGAGGGGTCATCCTCATCTCTAGGTGGCGTAACCTCCCCTTTCTTCGGTTCAACTTCTGCGCCATCTATCTCTCCACCATCTCCTCCTTGCTCTGTTGAGATGGAAGCGATCTTCACGGATGCGTTGTCTAAATCATGGACCTCTTCGGTCTTCTTTGTCTTGCTAGGTCGAGGTATATCTGTCACAATTTTTGGACTATCAACATCGGATATCTTTGCAGGGTCCACTAGAACAAGGAGGTCCACCAACCATTCCTTGGTAATCTCTTCCTAGTCATCCTCCATCAACTTGTAGTACGACTGCAACTATTGTTTATGCTCATCAGCGCGTGCTGTGATATAGATTAAATGGCAGTCCGTGCTGAATTTCATCAAGTGCTTGAACCTTTGGAGAGTGGTCGGGGTTATATGAGGCATAGACTGGATGGACACCTTCAACTGGTTGTAATAAGTGTGGAAGATGACATTTGATTGCCACTGATTGTTCATGTTGTTCGAGTACCATAGTGTACTGAAATTCGTGGCCAAAGGTTCAAACGGCTCGATGTCCGGGAAGGTCGCACCTTCTGGCATCTCCCATGCAATGAAAGCAATCAGGATGAGAAGCCAGCTGAAGTGGAACTCATATCCTTGATCTTGCGCTTCCCTACAGTCCAACTCCAGTTGGTTGACAAGGTACTTCACCCAATTCATTTGTAGGCCCTCCATGCACTTTCCTGCGAGGTTGACTACAAATCCAGTCACTTGGGTGGGTTGGTTCTTGCAAACCAACTTTCTTGCGATCAATTGACAGGCTAGGCACACTACATTGCTCTGTATAGAGGCTACCATGTAGCCTCGTGTTCCCTTCTCGACATCCTCGTAGGTGTCTTTTATCTTCTGCGCAAGAGTGCGATCCATGGTCTTCCCAGGATAGAAATCCTGTGGGTCAGGGCCTTGCATGCTCAGCCCGGTGATCCAGTTAATCAATGTCAGATCCACTATGATGTGGTGGTTCAACCACAAGTATCCTTAATGGTAGCATGACAACAACAACTTGATGCATGTGTTCACTTCTTGGTTCCTACCGAAGTGAGGAATCTTCATGATGTTGAAGAGGGTGGACTACATGAGGTTCATAGTCCATGATTGGGGTATGAACTTCGAGTTCTTTCCCTTGGTTCTGGCCAGATACTTTTGTGGGGCGAGCATATTGTACACCTTCCTATCGCCGAGGTTGAAGTCACTAAACTTCAATGCTACAATCTTATCTAGGTTTGCGCACACTGTGCATATCCCCTTTGGGAGGTACGCAGTGACTAATTCATATTCAATGTCTTTGGGCACACTGTCTCGATTTATTGCGCCGATTAGAGGTGGTAGATAGGCAGGTAGAATGCTCAGAATCAGCTTAGCACTCACTAAGTCATCCTTGTTCTTAGTTTTCCTTTCACTAGATGGTCCAGCTTCGTGAGTAGTGGATGGAGACACTTGCACTGTTTTTGTGGATGAAACTTGGATACCTTCAGACAACGACATGGCTTTCTCAGTCATCAAGTCGATCAAAAATTCTTCAGCAACTTTCTCGACAATGCTCAATACTTTTGACATATGCACTTAGGGTGAACAATTCTTGGGTTTGGGGGACAACTTAGACATGGTAATCAGATAGAGAGTGAGAGCACAATGATCACTATATAAACTTGGCTTAGTCTATGGGCTCAAATTCTCAATTAGCAAAAGTGTTCTCGATGCATGGCGCGACGTGATGAATAGCTAACTCGACAATGGTTTTCTTTCAAATGGTATGAGCCTCCATTAACTCCTATTTGATCCATTATGGAGCAACCCAACGGTTTGATGAAGAACCTTTATTTCTTTTCTACCCATTCGAAGCAGGAGTCGAACGGATATATCGACCACAACGACTATATTTCTTCATCATGACGAAGTGCCATGTGTCATTGTTTTGATATCCTGGTGAAGCTCCAATTCTACAATTTATCTTTCTGCGAGGTCTTCTCCAGAACCTCCTCTAACTTTTCAGTCTTATCCCTCTTCTTTCTTAACTGTCAAGCCTTTTTTCCAGTGAGCTTCATCTCGATAGTTCTTTTTCCATTATGATTCTTATCTTCTTTTAACATAGTCACTATGCGTTGTTGAGATTCTTTCCTAGGATTCAGGGGTAATACCTTTTCTTTATCTAGAGTAAGTACTTCAGTATTCTGTGGGTCTTCTAGTGTTCTTGCATCTTCGACATCAGGGTATTTAGTGTCAAGTAGCTTCGATCTATTCTCCTATTCTTCAATTAGATGTGTGATCTTTCTGGTCATGAAATCTTTTAATTCTTGTTTCTTCTGCTGCAAAACTTCTTCTTCTTCTTTTCATCTGGCTTGATCTCTATCAATCCAAGGTTTTCCTATTAACATGGTAAATGGGGCGTGGTTCTCAATAAATTTAATAATCTCAAAATATTCTTCTGTCAAAGTTCCATTGACAGTCATAGGTATATAAGCGAGCCTCCCACACAGGTTTACAAGTTTTCCTCTGAATAACCCTATTCCTCCTATTGAAGGGATCATAGAAGGCCTTCCTATAGCTTCCCAAGTTCTTTTTGTCATGATAATCACTTGTGTTTCATCATCTAGAACACAGTCAATGTCAAAGTCCCCTATTCTTGCTTCAAGGCACTCCTTGTCTTTAAAAATATCTGATAGTCTAACATGTCGATGGTCATAAAAGGTTTCTTTCATCTGTAGTAATGCCTTCTCTGATTCTTTCTGGGGTTCTACTGTAGCCTTAGTTTCTGGATCTATCGTAGGGTTTTCTTGTCTTATGTTCATACTTTCAAGCTTAGAAATCATTCTAGGGAAATCAAACACTTCATGGTCTAGAGCTTTGCAACAAAGACAACTAGGTCTTCCACCAGGGCATTCCTTAGCAAGATGTCCCAGTCTTCTGCAACTGTAATAGAGGGTTAATCCTCTCTTTCTTTAAAATGATCCCCGACCTCTTCTGTAATGCGCACTAGGATCATAGGAGCTAACCTGCGATAAATTCTTTCTAGGATCCTCCATCCATTTGTTAGTCCAAACATTCTTTCTATGCATTGGTATAACATATCTTTCATTAGTCTTATCAGATCTATTCATATCAAGCCTTCTTCCATCTATTAGTGCCCTAATTTTCAGGCTAGGATAGATCCTATCAATCATACCTAGATCCATACTCTAGAAACAGAAAAACAATTCTACTTATCTTACTTCTACAGGGAACAAAGCTTCCATATCTAAAATTTTTAAATATTCTTACCTTTATCAAAGCACATGGTTTGTAGACCTTACCTCTTTTAATCATAAATTCTTACTTTTACCTTTTTTAGAGTACAAATCTTTCAGATCTTGCTTCTTTCCTTCAAATCTGATCTTCTTTTCTTTAGATCGAGCTTCTTTCTTTTACATCTGACCTTCTTTCTTTAGCACAAAGCTTTATAAATCAAGTAGAACACTGTGCACCAGGGAACAACTCTTTTGCACAAAGCTTCTTCTTCCTCAATTCCCAAAAATCATAGTTTCAGGTCTCGACAACGGAACCATTTGTTGGCACAAGGGCACACCCAGGGTTCAACGCTACAATAACACACCAACAAATCCCTAACTACCGACCCTTTCAGCAACACCTACGAAGCATATGAAGTCTCACCTGAGGTAGAAGTAGGGGTGGTTGCAAGACTCAGGTGTCTACAACCTTAGCTAGGACATGGATCTGTGATTATAATAGTTAATATAGATCTTAGCACTATTTGTTCCTTAATATATAATCACTATTCACTTTGTTGATACAATAGAGCTTCACAATATTCACACTAATCTATAGTATTCAAGCACTTAGCATATACAAATGGATCAAAATGAGCATATCAAGAACTAAGCATGACTATCTAGATCAGATCTAACATTCTCTCATATAATAAGCACAAATCATAAATAGATCTATCTAAACATATCAGAGCACTTAGAATATAACATATGAACACATCAAGACAAAACACAAAGCACATAACACAGTGTTTACGTGGTTCACCCCCACCTTGCGGCTACATCCACCAACTCTTCTTCTTTTGTTTTCTTCAATCAATTGGTTACAATCACAAAGCCATCAAAAACCTTACTCCACATAGGATAGAAGATCTGCACAACTCACTAGATCCTTCTTCCTTGCACTACAACACTAAGCTCTCCACAATCAGCTACAAGGACTTGCACTTAGCTCTGCAAGTCTCTTACATTCATGCACAAAGCACTTATAGACTCTACTCGCACTTAGCATACATTCACATCACATAGATGGACTATTCTCTCTTTTCTTACATTGCCTATCCTTCTATTTATACATACAAAATAGGCCTAAACATGGGTAAAACCATGGGCTGACATCCCATTCCCATTACATATTCCCAAAAACTCAAAAAGGGGCCCAAAAGGGGGTTGAGATCCCGTGATATCCACTTCGTCTTGCGCTCCTCCTTCGACACATTGTCGAAGTCCCAAAATAGGTCAACATGACCAAGAAACTCCCAAAACTTGGTCAGGGGCCAACATTAGATGAGTGAGTGGGAGTGTGTAAGAGTGAGGCACCATCCTCACATATAAATACTAGTTGAGGAGGTGATAGGGTTATGTCTCTTCACTTAGTGGGGCTGACTTCTCCTAGAAGTGGTTAAAACCACTTTGTAAGTACTAGGGAATGACTTTACAAATACCACTATACAAATGCAGTTTGACCAATCCACAAAACGGGATTTGATGTTATACAAGACCCAACATGATCAATCTACAAAACGAGATTTGATATATAAGATAATAACTCAAAATTAATTAGAATATTATTTGAAGTTACAATATTTCAACACCCGACTTCACCAAGACTTTTGTCTTGGAATGTTATGCTTTTGGAAAAGGAATTGGGGCAATCCTCATGCAAGATGGCCGGCCTTTGGATTTCACCAACAAACAGTTTTCAGACCGACATATGGGCCAATCCATATATGAAAAGGAAATGTTGGCTATTTTTCGTGCCATAGATCTTTGGAATCTTTATTTATTGGGGAACATATTCCATATTAAAACTGATCACCAGAGCCTCAAGTATCTTATGGAACAAAGAATTTCATCCCCGGAGCAACAAAAATGGGTCACCAATATATTTGGAAATGATTATGAGATCATTTATAATAAGGAAAAATAAAATGTGGTCATTGATTCTCTTTCCAGAATATATGAAGAAGAAGGGTCCCTCTTTTACCTGTCTTTCATTGTACCTGCTTGGCTCCAAGACGCTCACCAAGAATGGTTGCAAGATCCCAAAATATCTCACCTGATCCAACAATTGTAAGAAAATTATCCATCTTCCTCATGGTACTGTTGGAATAATAATGAGCTTCGCTACAAATTTCGTCTATATTTAAGCAAATAGTCACAACTTAAATCAACGGTTCTTTCAGAGCTTGATGCTTCACCCACCATTGGGAATTCAGGGTTTACGAAAACCTATGAAAGGGTCAAATGTTCTTTTTTGGGGATGGTATGAAACAAGACATCCACAACTTTGTGGTTGAATGTGATGTCTGTAAACGAAACAAGGGAGAAACATTTGAATCCCCCGACACACTCCAACCCCTTCCAATTCCCCCTCCTATTTGGAGGGATATCTCTATGGATTTCAATGTGGGCCTACCTAAATATGGAAACAAAATAGTTATCATGGTGGTGGTTGATCGTCTTTCCAAATATTCTCATTTCCGTGCTCTGCAACATCCCTTCACCACCTCCACAGTGGCCCAAGTTTTCATGGATAATATCTTCAAACTTCATGGCATGCCACATTCTATTGTCTCTCTCAGGCATCCCACATTCACCAACAATTTTTGGCAAGAATTGTTCAAGCTATAGGGAACCCAATTACATCTCAACATTGCTTATCATCCCTAGACTGATGGCCAAACTCAAATAGACAACAAGTCTTTGGAAACCTATTTAAGGTGTTTTGCATCAGATCACAAACATCAATGTGCTCAGTGGTTACCCCTAGTTGAATGGTGGTAAAACACATCTTACCATACAGCCACTCACATGACGCCTTTTGAAGTAGTATATGGAAAAAATACACCATCATTTCTCTCATATATGATAGGTGTCTCTAAGGTTCAAAAGGTTGAAAAAAATCTTACCGTATGTGAGGCCATTCTACGTACCATGACATATAATTTGGTTTTGGCTCAAAATTGCATGAAGCAACAAGAATATCAAGGTCATTTTGAATGCCAATTTGTTGAATGGGATCATGTGTTTCTCTGTCTTCAAACTTATAAGCAGACCTCCCTCAACACTGAACATTGTCAGAAGCTTGCTCCCAACTTTTATGGTCCTTATACCATTCTCAAGCGTGTGAGGCCTATCACTTACCAGTTATCTCTACCCAGTGATTCTAAGCTCCATCCAGTTTTTCATGTCTCATGTTTAAAGAAGGTGATTGGAACTAAATTCCAAACTCAAACTCATTTACTAGAGTTAGATGAAGAAGGTTTCATTTGGATACATCCCCAAGTAGTCTTGGACCAACTTGAATGTCATCTCTGTCAGTGAAACATCAAGGAAGTATTAGTGAAGTGGAAAGATACAACCCCAAAAGATGCCACTTGGGAGCCAACTACCATTCTGCAACAATTTCCTCATCTCAAGCCTTAAGGACAAGGTTGTTTTTCAAGGAGGAGGGCATGTTAGGGACCTAACCTCCCTAACCCCTCATGTAGGTAGAATAATATATTTTCCATGTAATAAATCTCAATTTTAGTCTATAAGGTCTATTTAATAAATGAGAACAAGTCAATTTAAGAAGACCTAATAGAAGCTTCTGCTTCTAGAAAGATGTTCCGCTAGAAGGTTCATTAGAAGATATAATTAGTATAAATAAGCGCAAGAGGCATGAGAAGTCTTTTTCTTGAGAATTATTGTAATAGATATCTTCTCTGTTGGAGATTTCCCCCTCATGGAGGCAAGTGAACATTGTTTCCTATCAATAAAAATATAATTTTGGTGTTGTGGTTCCCTATAATTTGTTGTTTTGTTGATATCTCTACAATATTTCTGTCTTCTGTTTCTATTTTGGTGTTATTCTCTACATTATTTCTCTTTTCTTCTAATATAATAGATTTGGTACCTTACATTATATGGGAATCAATCATAAATCTCCTCACACTCGAGGCCATTGAGAATAATTTGGTTATGGGGGTTGGACTGAATCCCTCTACAAGTTACAGGTCTAAAAGAAGTGTGGGGTCGTAATATTATCAACATTTTTCAATACAATCAATATGGTCAACATTACCCAACCATGGTCCAAAATGATCAACCATGGTCAAAAAAATTTAACCATGGTCAATAGTGGTCAACATGGAATGGCAAGGGTGAAGGGTTAATGGTTTATTGGGGTTACTATATTAGAAGGTTTGATGGGATTAGTTGGCTACATGTTTAATACATCATTGGATAAGTGTCTATGACATGAGTGGGTCTATGAGATAGGGGTTAGTGGATCAATGTGGTTAATATGGTGAACTTGGTGAATATGGTGTATATAACGAATATGGTCAACCATGGTTGATGGTGGTATTATGGTGAATGTTGGTTGAGGGTTAGTGATTTACTAAGATTAGAGAGTAAAAGAATTAGTGGATTAGGTGACTAATGGGTTATTTAGGGGATAGGAGTAGGTGAAAAGTTGTGTTAATTGACCTATGTTGGCTAATACTCCACATAAGTCAAAATAGTTCAATATGGGTTAGTGGGTTGCTAGAGTTAGTGAGTTTGCAAGGTATGATAAGATAAGATAATTTTATGTGTTTTCAATGAAATACCAACGTATTTATAGGTAAACCATCTCTTGGAATTACTCCTCGCACTTTATGTTGTCAAGAAGACTATAGTGATGGAGCTTGGAGTAGTCAAACTATGTTGTGATCAAAGCCTCCACGAAGCCTTAGGTGGGACTTGTAGGATAATTATAGGTTTAAAGGAAGTGTGGCTTGTCAAGATGGTCAATATTTTTCAATATGATATAGATGGTCAACCAACCATTGTCAATAAGGTCAATAGTGGTTAGTCATGGTCATTTATTGTCAATATTTTCAAAGAGGGTCAAGGATTACTAATGGGTCACTAAATTTATTAGTTGATGAGGTTTATGGGTTATGGGATTAGTGGTATATGTGGTTAGATACATATTAGTGGTTAAATGGATATTATATTAGAGGGTCAACAAGATAGGTATCAATGGATCAATATGGTTAATATGTTGACCCATGGTGAATATGGTCTACATAGTCAATAAGGCCAACATGGAAAACCATGGTCAATTTTGGTTATTATGGTTATTGATGGTTGAGGGTTAGTGAATTAGAGAGTGTCAAGGAAGGTTTAAGGAAGTAATAAGGAAGTTTTAAGGAAGTATTATAGTAAACTCCATGCATCTTGTAAATATTTTCTACATGGTTATTGAATATGAACAAATTGTTATTTGTTTTAAAAATATATTATTGTTGATTTGATGTCTCTAACAAGGAGTCAAAAAGTTTCATATAGTTAAAATGCTAAGTGATATGGGGAAATATGATTTATACCTTAACTATAGATATGTCAAAATTGAAGAAATAAATATCTTTATTGAGGAATCAAATAAATGTGAAAACAAGGAGGAAATGCAATGCAATTTAGTAGTAAGTACAAAATCAAAAGAAGTATGTATGTATATATATATATATATATATATATGCAATGGAATAACATAGTGTACCATTACTAAAATCAACAAGGGAAATAATTGTAAAGCGGCTAGTCCCTGTGCCTAGTTCATATCTAGAGTAGTTGATATAGGCATAGTGACTTAATGTTGGATGCAAACGGTGCGAGGATGAGGGATATAATATGTTTTTAACAGAGTATTGGAAATTCTGTGACTACAAGACTAGATAAATCCACATAATGGATCAAGGAACAAAGAGTGTTTCCAATATGGGCAGCGGCTTCCATTAAAACAATTATAGTTGTCTCGCCAATGAATTAATAATCTAAAAATGTTCTATTATTTCAATTCCTAAACCAACTGAGTGAAAATATTTTCCCATAGTAAGATACAACTTCATACTAAACCAATTGATTGATAGGTTCGGGCCTATATGCAATTTTCATCCATATACATTAAAAAAAACCTTGTCATAGTAGACTTAAATTCCTAAACTTTATGTATATGGATGAAAATAGTCACAATAGACATTAATTCCTAATATATTATGCATGTATACACAAGTTAAGTAAATGATATATGTCCTTCTTTAGATTTGTTGCTTGAAAAGAAAAGCTAGGTACTTGGCTAACATGCAGAAATAATATCTCCACATGCCCGATTGAGATGATTAGAATCCTTAGACACAATCATTAGAAAATAAACATTTAAAGCTTCTTCAAATAACTATCACCACATGCAAGAGACCTGTGTATATCCCCTTTACTTAGCTTCTCTTGAATATCACCACATGCAAATGACCTGTGTATACCACATTTTTGTGTATATCACATTTTTTACTTAGCTTGTCTCTTGGAAATCACAGCATGCAAGAGACCTTTAGTACAAATTTAAGATAACATAGAAAAATAAACAAATATTCTTAACTTAACTGAGCCATCTTCCCAAACAAATAAATAAGTAATAATCTTCCACGTTGAGAAGCCACACCAGCAGTAGCACTTTCTTTCAATGTGCTCTACAAGAGGAATAGTATTTGACATCCAATAAGATAAAATATCACAACTTTCCTAATCTGCAAGAGACAAAATCAAGTGTCAACAATGTTTGCCTTTATATAACACCTTTAGATAAATATTTAAGTAAAAAAAATCAAATAGCAGTGGTGAGAAATTTTGAATATACTTCATTAATAAGTGAATTGCAAGATGGTTAACTGTTGAAGTGAAAGCACATCCCCTCCTTTTTTTTGTTTCAAAGATGAAGTTGTAACAGTTTGATAAGAGATATGTATTACCTCTATGGCTAAATCAATCATGTGAATAATGCATAAAGAAGATTGATATGCAGCTGGATATATTTTCTAAAGAACAATGAAATACTGAGTCAATTAGTTCTTTATGGCTGGCGCCTCCTCTTCTCTATCGGGTGAGGACGATTTAGTATTTCTATAGAGATAACCAATCAAGTTGTTTATTAGGTTCTTGGAGTCGCTTTGGGATTATATACTGCTTAAAAGAATTTCTAAATGTTAATGGTGATACTGTTCAAATCAGTTCTAAACATTTCACTCACTGACTTGATCAAATGTGCCATGAGAGAATTTCTAAATGTTTATGGTGATAGTGTTCAAATTAGTTCTAAACATTTCTTTCACTGACTTGATAAAATGTGCCATGAGGAATAAATGCAAAATAATGCATCCATTTTGAGTGCTAAAATTCTAAAAAGGTTGATGTTTTGTCAACTTATTAAATGAGTAATTTTTTTTAACATAAAAAAATTCCTCAATTCCTTTGTTCTTATGTTTAAAATCCTTCTTCCTTTTTACCAGATTAAGGATTTTGTATTCAACAAACAACACATTCATATCTAAATAACACTTTATCTTTGATGTGTCATTATTTATTCCTCCGTGCAAACCCTAATACTTTGGATTGAAATAAAACCTACATTATTAATCAACAACAGAAAACAACATCTCTACATTCTTCATAAGATATGACAAGCATTCCTCACCATGTTTTACCGCAACCACTAAGCACAAAAAAATATCAATCGTAGGGATTGTTTCTAAATATGAAGGATGTTAAAAATTATGCATCGATTAACACAACTGCAGCTCGGGGTAATATGTGCCTAGTTAGATATTTGTGCGACAGATACATTTTTCCGAGTAGTAAATACTTTGTTATGAAGAATAAATATAAAACCATAAAAATTTCATAAACTTTTACTGTCATCATTATCTTATATTGTCTGGTGTTCAAGGATAATTATACTTTAAGGTGAGTGTTATCCATCCCTCTTAAAAGTAATAATTATCTTATATTGTCTCATGTTCAAGGGTAATCATATTTATGGTGAGTGTTATCCATCCCTCATAAAAGTCATCATTATCTTATACTGGCTCAAAAAATTTGCAAAGAGTGATTTTGTTTTAAGTTCATTGCTATATGCTTGGAAAAATAAGTGTGTAATAATGTACCTTGCTAGGAGACTATTATGTATTGGTCATGCTTAGTCATACTATAGGAAACAAGAAGCAAATCTCGCTGCTGTTACAAGAGTAGAAGACAACTTCAAGGGAAGAAATCAATATTATAAAATTGATTTCACATACATTAATCCTAGGTATGTTTCACATACCTACACATTGTTATAACCGTTGTGGAGGGTATTTTCCCGGTTGCATCAGGTTTTTCCAAATCCTTCCTATAAGTTTTATTACATTCATATAAAAGTTGTGGAGGGTATTTTCCTGGCTGCATCAAGTTTTTCCAAATCCTTCCTCTAAGTTTTATTAATTGAACAACAACATTACAAAATGAGAAAATAATCCACTAAATTAGTATAACTAAAGCCCTTAAATGCATTAAAGCAACACAAACAAATATTGTGTATTTTAACAGAAACAAGTGCATAGAATGAGAATATTTACTCGTTAATGCTCTTTCACCCACTTGCTTCCAGGAAGATAATTTTTGTGTTCAGTTCACATCCTCTGGTATTGATTCATTGGTGCAGGCCAACATAGTACCATAGGTAGGTCTCTCTTTGTTCTTCATAGGCCCGTCCATGCTTGTCCATCATACGATTGAAGGAATCTTTAGATGTTATCTTCTTTTTTTCTAGTTCCATAGACTGATCATTGTCTCCTCTTTCTTCTTGAAATGCATGTCCATGATTATCCATCATGTTCTTTAAACTCACTTTAGTTATTATGTCTGTGTGCTACTAATTCCTTGAATGAATTTTGGTTTGAGTGTGAAGATGTCACCTCCATAACACAATGTGTCAGTCTCACCTTTAATCGCTTAATGCTAAGGTCATTCTTGTTGATTATTTGGGTTGATTTTCATTGATGTCAACCCTTGAAGAAAGTCCAGTAGTGAATTTTGGTAGCACAAAGGTTTGGGTAATGGACCCAAGTTTGTTTGATGTATAGTGGTATGAGTTTTAATATATTTGAAGGTAAGACTATTCTTGATGGATAGTACATGTCATGCCATTTCTGATGGTATGTAGAATGTCACATAACTCCTCACAGTTAGAGAGTTATGGCAATGTGAAGTTGGAGAACCCTCATGAGTCATTTAGAAGCCCCCAAAAGTCAAAGTAGTCAAAGTGGGTGCAAAGAAGAAATTATTTAAATAATAAAGTGAAGTGATGAGTGTACTATAATTCAAAATGGATACAAAATAAATTATTTAAATAATAAAGTTAATGGGGAAATTACTAAGTATTCAAGTGGTTAGAAGTGGGTTAGCCATAAAATAAGGAAAGTGGTTTAAGATATTTTAGAAGGTAAATAATAAAGTGAAGTGATGAGTGTACTATAATTCAAAGTGGATAGAAAACAAATTATTTAAATAATAAATTTAATGGAGAAATTACTAAGTGGTTAGAAGTGGGTTAACCCTATGTTATCACTGAAATTTCGTCTGCACAGGGCGACAAGAACTCAACATCATCAACACAGAAAAACAATCATCCATGGCACAAGGATTAACTCCACAGCACAT
>ML811215.1:28178-38265 GCA_009831015.1 Picea engelmannii | reverse complement strand
GATCATATTACGAAACTCAGTTGAATATGAACATCGTGAACCTCTTCACATGGTTATACAAGGCACTATCGGGACTGGAAAGTCTTTTCTTATTCACTGTATTTCTCATGCTCTTTCTGCTTCAGTAGATAATGGCCATAGTCCATTGCTTTTACTCGCTCTGACAGGAATAACTGCTTTTAATATACATGCAAAAACAATACACTCCACTCTAAAATTCCTATCAAAGATATGAGACCACCACAAGGACAATCTCTTGCAATATTTCAAGAAGAAATGAGGCATATTCGATATATTTTGATTGATGAAATGAGGTTTCTGGGACCAATATTATTCATATAGATAAATTCTCGATTACGAGAAGCATTTCCTGATAATAAAACTTCTCCTTTTGGTGGTAGATCAATCATTCTTGTGGGTGACCTTGGTCAATTGCCTCCTATCAAAGATAAGCCTTTGTATGCAGGTAATATGTAACAAGGAAAGCTTTATGGAAAAAGTTGAACATTTTTGTTACTTTGGATACAGTATTTCGACAACAAGGAAATCATCCAAGGCAAGCCGCTTTTCAACAAATCTTGAATAACATAAGAAACATTGAACCTATTATTGATGATTGGGATCTTCTTATGTCACAGGTTGATATGAGTTTTCCTCCAGTGGAATGGAGTTTATTTCATTCAACAATTCACTTGTTCCCAACAAATGATTTGGTCAACTTGCATAATAGACAAATGTTAAAGTCATTAAATACTCCAATTGCACGATCTGTAGCTGAGCATACAAGACGGGTTGAAATTTTTGGTGCTGATGATGATCAACTAGAACGTGAGGTTTTGCTATGCCCTGGTCAACGTGTCATGTTGACATGTAACTTGTGGGTTGAAGTTTGATTAGTTAATGGTGCACTTGGTTACATTCAACAAATTTACTATAGCCCTAGTACAAAGCCACCCCAACTTCCAATGTTCACTATTGTTCTTTTTAATAAGTACATTGGTGTTCCTTTCGACAAAAATAATTTGAATATTGTTCCCAACACACCTATTACAAGAGGAAATCAAAAACAAATTCCTCTAAAGATGGCATGGGCCCTTACTATACACAAATCACAAGGGTTTACTTTAGATCAATCTAATATTGATATAGGCAAGGAAGAGTGTCAAGGGTTGACCTTTACATCCATATCAAGAGTGAAATCGATAGATGATTTGCGCATATCTCCACCTTTCTCTTTTCAACATTATGCCAAGATGAAAAATAGTTCTTATGTTACTATTAGGAACAATGAAGAGCAAGGATTACACTCCTTATCATTGTAGCATCCCATGTAAGTACTTTATCTCTTCATAAAATGAGTTTTGTTGATTTTTTGTCATTCGTAGTTACTATTCTCCTATTAATCTTTTCTTCTCTATTTTTTTATATGTGTTATACCTTTAGTAGTTTCCTTTTACTATGTCTATAGAAAAAGAATATAATTATTTATATTGTTACATTCATTTGTTACTAACCAATAACATTAAAAAAATCATATTATTACACATGGAAATAAATGTTTATATTTCTCTCATATGCATAGTTGGAGTCTCCTACATGTAATATTACATGCTAATATTTTTTGTAACTGACGAAACAAATTTTGAAAATTTCCATACACACGTTCTATTTGTATTTCAGCTCATAGTTTATTTATTTTTGTTTTTCCTATCCTGCAGTGATGGAAAACTCAGATGCTTTGAAGTTTGGTTCTGCTTTGCATGAAATAATGCAACATGAGCATTTTCTTCATGGCATTCAATCTATGGTCACCAACCTACACCATGAACCTTTCGACTTATTTGATCCATCTTTGCAGTGATTCTCTACACTAAAGGAAATTATACACATGTGACATCCCCCCCAAAAAAAATATTTTGAAAATTTAATTTGCTGGAAATTTATTTCGTTTTTAGTAAATTTGAATTTGGAAAATTTTTGCCATTTATGGCAATTCCAAATTTTGAATTTGTTAATTGTAATAAATTATTATGACTGTTGGGCAGAGATATGATTTGACCCAACTAACTATTTGACAATGACACTTGGTTAAAAATAGAATATTTTGTATTGATTGCAGGAGGACAAATGGAACGACCATGTTAAAAGTAGCTGACCATGACTCCATGGGTGGGGAACATGTTGGAACTACCCCTAGGCTGATTTTTACAAGTGGAAAATTAGTGATTTGGCCATTGGCATCCCCTGAAAATTAGGGATTTAGGAAGCTGCGAAAATTCCCAAGGGAGGGAAAAAAGACCTAGGCAATTAATAAATAAGCATATGTGAGGAGGCATGACGTTGCCAAGTATGCTGGGGAAAGAGACTATTGATTCTTTTTTTTCCACTTAATGTTATGAACACTGAATGAGTGTGAGGAAAGAGGGAGTTACTGAATTGAAGGACATTGTTGTAGAGGGATTTCCAAGTTCTCCCTTATGGACTCATGGTCAGGCTAGGGGGTGAATCAAGAAAGTGATCATGGCTGCTCGGTTCTACGGTTGGGAGGAACGTGGTTGTTCCATTTGTCTTCCTGCAAGTTTAGTTCAGATATTCTACTCTAATCTCTATCTGTCTGAATGATTTTATATTGGATGTACTGTACATGTTATAGATGAACTGAAATGGTTTCTAGTATCTGTTTTAATGATCGTATAATTGTTGTAAGTCTTTTTCTGTATCTAAATTTTAGTATTTTTTCCTCTGTGGGATGAATTGGTTATTGATATAGTGGAATCCTTAAAGTTGGTATGCATGCAATAACCTAGACAAAGGCTATTCGATTTCATGAAATATACAGTCCACTTAACTATCGAATAGTTACATATAAATTCTGGAATCATCCCCTAAGTAATCCTCTACTATGGATTTAGAACCTGTATGTAAATATAAAATATATGATATCCTCATAGAATTCAACAAATAGATTGTAGGATTTAATTATAGAAATGTTTCCTGAAAATAAAACTTTAAGTAGAATCGAATATGTATCAAGAAACGAATAGATCTATTACAAGCATGTATATATATATATATATATATATATATATATATATATATATATATTTCATTCTGAAATTTTAATTCCTAAACAGAATCACTCATATGGTCGAATTTGGATAGAACCAAAATAATGAAGCATATGGGAATGAACATAATCAAAGGATCAAGACTACCCTAAACTTAACAATATAATCATGAACTGCTATACCAAACGAGCGGATATACACGCGAGGATCATACTATAGGAAAGCGAATAAATGATTTCTCTGATATATTAACAACGTATGATGCATCTTATTTATGCTGTGTGTAGAGAGAAACAAAGAATTTTATGGCCGTAGCATTACCATACCTCGGACAAACAATTGTAAGGTTTAGGATATCCTTTAAATTTTCTTCGCATTTTACAAAAAGCTCTTTTAAGAATTTATAGAGTAAATGCAATCGATTCTGAAGATACAATCGATCGAAAAGACAAGAAGCCACAAAAAATGCAGATATTTGGGATGCGAAAACCTGCCTCTGAACGATCCCCTTTGGGGTAAATTCCAAATAAGAATTGCGTTAACAAGAGACTAATCATACATACATTAACAAAGTCAAGTAATGATGGCTATTGTAACTGATTTAAAGATTTCTGAATACATTAAATTATAGAAGTAATGTACAGAACGTCGAGGGTAACTCATTTCCAAATAGAAAATTAATATCCCTCCAATATGAAGCTTAACATATTTAAGAGTTTCCCAAACAGTAAAATTAGAGTTGTTTTCGCCAATTTCTAGCATTAGATTTTCAGTCATTTTCCTACATCATGCTCGACTATATATACATCCTTAAATGGAACTTTAACAGAAAAACAAAATGAGATTTAGCCCTCAGATATACGGCACAGGAAATTGGATCATGAGTAATGTTACTTTTAACAACAAAAAGCTATGAACAAAATCGTGACCTCCATGCTTTGAATTAAGAAGGAAGTTGAGAACCACATTTTGGAACCCGAGTACCTTTGTCATAATGAGAAGAGGCAGGTACCTACACCATGAAGTGGGAATACCTTCATTCGGCCATCACAAAAAACATTAGTAAAGTACAAAGTAAAACTTTAAATTATAACATCGAAAGGGTAAATTGATAACCACAGCTATGACGAAATACTTAACTTAGGGGCCAAAAAACTACACCCTCCAGTGTCATGCCTTGTTTTGTAATCGACCCTGGCCAAGGGGGAATGGTTCCTAGAACTTCTGGTTGGTACCCTTGCAACAAGCAGAGTCCCACCATTAATACAGAGAAGCCCATTTTACAGAATTAAACAATTACTTTGAAAAGATAAAAATAGCATTGCGAATTCGAGAGTTAAATATTTTGTTAAAAACCCTTTACGAACAAAAAATGAAGAACGTAAGGAACGACATCATACACATAGTCAATAAAATTTCTCGTGGAAAGTACCCCAACTCGGTAAGAGATAAAATACCGGTAGACCACCACCTTACTACAAATAATATGCATCAATCACATAGGAGAACATATATGTTAAGAATCTAGATTGACCTTTTATTTTCCTGGAGCCTTTACACGACGTAAGGATAAACTCTTATGATCTACTCTGAGTTACTCCCAAATACACTTGCTAGTCACAAGGTAAACAAAAAGGAATGAACCAGAAATAAACCCATGGGACACAAACAGTGGACGCGAAGTATGAATTTCGGTTCACAGATGTAAAGAATAGTGACTCCCGAATATAGTGAGAAACCTCTTCTACAGTCATTACCAAAATAAAAAGGAGAAACTCATAGAATCTGAACATAACTGTTGGAAGTAAAGAAGGCCTTTAATTTCATAATAAAGGTTACAGGAAGAAAAGTCTTTCTTTGTATAAACCAAAGAGTGAACTCTATTTCGAGCTTGAGTTCCCTTAAAAACTTACCAGGTAGTCGGATGTTGTCGTCGACTTCACCAAAGGTTGCCCGCAGAGGTGGTAGTCTTTCCCTGTGGATAAATGTATAATATAGAACCCTCTCCTTCGAAGTCACACGGGTAGAAGAAAGACCGCCAAAACCTAAGAGGGACGACTACCACTCTTTACAGCCTAGGAGGTACATTCCATGCACTAGGGTAAAGTTGGTGCACCAAGATTGTGTAGAACAGGTGGGAGAGTCATCGGGACTGATGTTTAAGAGGACCCTAATTAATTTCATGATAGATCCTTAACTCCTCCTAATAAGTACATCCATCTCCCTTAATGTTGAAGTTAATAACAGTAAATCCACGATTGTCCAATGAACTATTCAGTTGCTAAACTTTTGTCATTTAAGTTATCTGTCTATTGCCCCAACATGAAGAGGAGGGTTAGTTAGTTTTGTTACATAGAGAATGGTGCAGAATTGGTCAGGGTTCAATTCATTATGGTGGAGACGAGTTGTAACATAACTAAAATGAAGCCATCAAAGAAAAACACATTGAGACCACTCCTAAACCATCATTAATATCCTTAAACCCATTCCTGTCACATACTACATTTAGGATTTGAAGTCTGATGTTGACACAGCTAGGTAAGAGTACAAGCATTTAACTCTCAGGGATATAAACTTATCCGCAAAGTCAAAATAGCCTGATTCTATTAAACAAGGGAATTGAAATTCGAATCCTAGTGTATAGGTAGATATGTGTATTGTATTAAAACCATATAGTAACATATGAGTTAGAAAAATACTTGTATTTGATGGGAACCTCTCCTAAGTGTTAGGCTAGTATGGTATAAGGTTATGCAAAGAAAAAACAAAATGTAAGTACCCATCATACAAGTTGATTAAACGAAGATAAATGGTAAATAATGAACCAATTTTTTTTTTTTTTTTATGATAAATTTGAGGTTCATTACAACACACATATATGCATATATGTGATAGGGAAGCAGGAAGACATTTGAGAAAAGATTGGCTTCATAGAAAAAATGGTCATTGTCAAGTCGATATTAATTGGTGTTGTCGATGCCACCAATCTGGTTGCATATTAGAGTAAGATTCTCACAATTTTATGGGATTTAGATATGTTTTTATATTTGGAAACTTCATTTTTTGAAGTTTAAACATAAATATGTTTTTATGCAATGTTTTTGAATGTATATATTTTATCCCTTTCCTTCTATGTTATAGAATGTTTTTTAAACTGATCGAACTTTTTGTTGTTTTGATTATACATTATACTTCTAATTATTGTTGTAATTTTCTCAACCAGGATTTTGAACAACCACAACTTTTCAAGCTTTATTTGGGCTCTATATCAAATTTTCGAATAAGAAAAATTCTTTACTCTTTTAAAAAATTTCATCTCTGTGACAACTGATATTGAGTGTCACATGTTTGGCAATACATTTCATTTCTCTTAAGCCTGAAGAATTCAATGTTGCAACTACAACATATTTTTGTAATGATTGGTGTTGATGTAAACTCACCTTTTGTTTATCATGGACCGATATAGTCTTGATATAGTTGTTGAGTAAAATTTTAATGAACAGAGTTTACAAAATTTTGAACAAATGTTTTCTTAAATTTGAAAAGAGATTTTCAAATTATATTTCTTAACTTTCACTCAGATGTTTGTTTAAGATTAATTTCTTAAATATGAAAATATCATATGACCTTTTGGATGAAAATATGATATGCCCTTTTGACCTTTTGGAAATTCTTCTTTCATGCATTGCTATCTTTTTTATTTGTTATATATATATATATATATATATATGGATTTATTTTCAACCCTTATACAAGGAAACACCATTTTTTCACTGAAAACACATGTTTAAAGATTCATGAGCATTAACAATGCAACACAACTCAAAACTGACGGATGCGAAAAAGTCATAGATTTTATGATGGTACAATTTATAAGTTATAGGATCCACGTGTGCCATTAATATATAGAAAGAAAATTCAGAATGTATTAAGCGATCAAATCTCAATACTATGACCTTAGTACTATGATATTACCCACACCATAATATATTATGTATATATGGATGAAAATAAGTCATACATTTTATGATGTTGCAATTTATAAATTACATGATCCACATGTTGCATAAAGAATGCAACACAACTATAACTAATATTTAAAGTGAAAATGAAAAATGCATCCCTGAATAAAAGGATTTTATCGACACCACAATGACAAACTTTTCCCACTTTCCCACAATCATCATCATTTCCCATTGTCTCCATCATCTACCCTTATACAAGGAAACACCATTTTTTGATTGAAAACAAATGTTTAAAGGTTCATGAGCATTAACAATGAAACACAACTCAAAAGTGATGGATGCAAAAAAGTCATAGATTTTATGATGGTGCAATTTATAAGTTGTAGGATCCATGTGTGCCATTAATATATAGAAAGAAAATTCAGAATGTACTAAGCGATAAAATCTCAATACTATTATCTCAGTACTATGATCTTACCCACACCATAATATATTATGTATATATGGATGCAAATAAGTCATACATTTTATGATGTTGCAATTTATAAATTACATGATCCACATGTTGCATAAAGAATGCAACACAACTATAACTAATATTTAAAGTGAAAATGAAAAATGCATCCTCGAATAAAAGGATTTTATCTACACCACAATCAAAAACTTATTCCACTTTCCCACAGTCATCATCATTTCTCAATGTCTCCATCATCTACCCTTATACAAGGAAACACCATTTTTTTTACTCAAAACAAATATTTAAAGGTTCATGAGCATTAACAATGCAACACAACTCGAAAGTGATGGATGCAAAAAATTCATAGATTTTATGATGGTGCAATTTATAAGTTATATGATCCACATGTTCCATTAATATATAGAAAGAAAATTCTCAATGTACTAAGGGATAAAATCTCAATACTATGATCTCAGTGCTATGATCTTACCCACACCATTATATATTATGTATATATGGATGCAATTAAGTCATAGATTTTATGATGTTGCAATTTATAAATTACATGATCCACATGTGGCATAAATAATGCAACACAGCTATAAGTAATATTTAAAGTGAGAATGTAAAATGCATCCTCGAATAAAGGGATTTTATGGACAACACAATGTCGAACTTTTCTCACTTTTCCACTGTCATGATCATTTCTCAATGTCTCCATCTAACGCTTTTTGGTCAACGTTGCATTACGAAAAATATTTCCCAACGTCACAATGTCACTGAAATTATTTTCTTTTGAGGTTTTACTTTATTAATACTTTTGAGGTTTTACTTTATAAATCCTTCACTAATACATGCTTGTATTAATTATTATTGCATTAATATATTAACTATAATATCTTTATAATATATTAATGTATTAATATATTAATATATTATTTTTAATATATTTGTAATTTCTTTTAACCATCTGATGATCTTTACTCTACGTCGCATTATGAAAAATATTTCCCATTGTCACATTGTGACGTGCATTTTCCAACGTCGTCATGCCACTTTAATAACATTTCCCAATGTCGCATTCCGACGTGCATTTTCCAACGTCACTTTGTGCCTTTAATAACATTTCCCAATGTCACATTTTGACGTACATTTTCCAACGTCACAATATGACTTTAATCATATTTTCTTTTATGTTTTACTTTATTAATACTTTATAGTTTATTAATGTAGTCTTTAATAATGTAAAATTACTGTTAAAATAATGTAATGACGAAGAGAATTATTATTATTATTGTTATTTTATTATTGGGATTAATCCCCATTGTGGATTAATCATGTCGGTAATTGTATAAGGACCAAATCCCCTTTTGCGGATTGCTCATCGGACAATTATAAAGGGCAGAATAAGAAGTCAGCCCCAACAATTATTATTGAAGACCCATGATTAATTAAAGGTGGGTTTAACCACCCAGAGTGAGAGGTCGGCCCTGCGAGTGAAACCCTTTCACACGTGCTAGTCTTATATATATATAAGGCTAGCACCTCACTTCTAACACACACTCACTTGCTCATTCTCTTATGAGGCAAGCTGCAATTACCAGTTAGAGAGAGGAGAAGAAGAGTGGTGCATCTCTTGGGGAGGACTATCTGTATTGGTTTGATTTATCTCTTGAACATTGTATAAGCTATTTATGATAAGGAATTTTTTGCTGGGTTTTCTTCCCCTAGAGGGTTTCCGAGGACAAATGTTGTGTCTCTTATGAATGTGTATTTCTCAGTGATCTTGTTCTTATGATGCTCTTATCTATTGAAATGAAAAGAACTATAATAATGGCATAAACATTAACATGGTTTTAGAGCCAACCTGAAGGAAGCATATTTCGCAAGAGGAAAACGTCATTGTTACCAGACATGAAAATTAGGGCTTTTTATTGGTGAATCTTTTCAGCCCCGAAACCACCTAGAAAGTTGCACCCTCCCCCAAGGATCATTTTGGCACCTTCAGCGCACCTTTTCACTGGCTAGATCTCCCAAAAAGTGAAACTCTAGTTTCATAAAGTACCAGAAAACTAGAAAACGAGAGTACCAGAAGTACCAAAAGTACCAAAGTACTAGAAGTACCAGAAAACTAGAAGCACTAGTCCAAAAATCCGTGGATCAAGTTTGAGGGGGTAAAAGTTGGATTTTTGATATTCCAACTGCACCAACTAACTCGCCTCACCTCAGTGCATCTATCCCCTGGATCATATTTTCAAAACTCAAAGTTTGAAAATTTTGGGTTTCCTCATAAAACCCTAAGTTGTAGTCATAGTTGCAGTCTCAGAAGCAGTTGCAGTCGTAGAACCAGTTGCAATCACCCTTGAAGTTTTTCGTAATGATTATTGTTGCTACCAGATGGAGCTATTACCTGCAAATGCTATCCGAGGTATGTACTCACATATGTTTATTGGTTAAACCCTAAAGAGTGTTTGGAGGTTAAGGGATCTCTTGCCATAGATCTAGAAGGATCTCAAGATCCAACACATTCAAAAGAATGATGCAACCCAGGTGTGATTATTCTAATATGCATCTACTTGTTATGAAATTATCTTGAT
>ML811215.1:0-12921 GCA_009831015.1 Picea engelmannii | reverse complement strand
ATGGATCAAGAAAATGATAAAATGGGATTTATTTACAAATCCTGAAACTAAAGAATTTGACAGCATTACTTCAAAGAGTGAAAATCTGAATCTGTCAAAAGGATGGAAGGAATATATGTCTGAAAAAGATTGTTGGATCCCTTTCTTTGAATGGAAAAAATTACAGCAAAAACCTATATTCCAGATGATAGGAGAAGGTTCTGATTCTCCTAGACATAAATGGAAAAGCATAGATGGTATTATTGTCGAATCTAATACTACTTTTCCACCTTTCAAAAGTATTATCCTTGAGGATAACTCTAAGCAAGCAAGAGCAATTCCTCTGCTACTATCAGAAGAAGCCACCCAGTTGTCTGGAATAGACAAAAGAGTCCAATCAGTTTCTAAACAATTAAATTGGACTAATACTGCTTTAAGAGGGATGGCAACACAAATATTTGTAACCAATGACTATGCTAAGAAAGAACAAATTATGGATTTGCAAGTATCTACTAACACCATTGTACATTCTGTATATCAAATCCCAGAAAAGGTCATTGATGTAAAAGATAAGATGGATTCTTCTTTATCTGAAATCTCTTATAGATCCAGAGAATGTAGCAGAAACCATGAAGAAATTATGGAAGGATTGCGAAATGCTTTCTCAACAATGGGAAAATCCTTGACAGAGATTAAAGGAAGAACCAGTCAACTAGATAAACCTATTCCTACCTCCTTTATCCTTCCAAGCTCTCATATTTCTATTATATCCCCTGTATATAAACCATCTGAGACAGAATATGTAAAAAAATTTCCTTTTCATTTTCCTATTGAGGAAGTACCTAAGTCCTCTTCAAAAGACCAACATTCTCTAGTGACTATCAAAAATCCATCTTATGAAAATATTCCATACCATTCTAACAGACCATCAGCTCCTGATCTTGTTGAAGGTAGGCTTCCAGATACAAAAACCTTTGCTGAGGATTGGTTCCAAGAATGGAACATTGATAATCTGGCTATTGAACAGATAAGACAGATGATTGATCGAATGTATGTCTCTTGTAATATTATGTGCATGAAAGGGAAAACTAAAGTAGAGGCATGCAAAACCATTATTCAATGTTTTACTGGAACTCTAAATAAATGGTGGGAGGTTGTTTCTTCTCCCTTAATGATCACAAAAATGGAAGCAGAAATCCTCAAAGATGAAGAAGGTGATATTGTCTATCACACAGATGGGACTGCAGTCAATAATATGATAGGTTCTCTTACCACTCTGATCCTTAAGCACTTGTGTGGAACTGAGCATGAGATTGCTGACAAACATGAAATCGTTCTAATGAATATGAAATGTAGAAAGATGTCAGAATATGATCAATTTCATAAAGAATGGACACAGAGAACATTTGAAGTCAAAGAAAGTAAGAATCTGTTATGGAAACAGGTTTATTTAGCAGCCCTCCCAAGTAAGTTTGTTGATTATCTGAAAATGGAAGAAGTATTCGAAGTTCCCTATGAATTATATACTTGGGGAGAAATATATTCTTTGGTAACCAAAGCCCTGATCGGACTATGTACAAGTATGAAAGTCCAAAATTCTTTGTCAAAGTCCTCCTATCTCCCTGATCAAAAATCAATCTGTGAACAATATGGGTTATATCTTACAAATCCAACAAGAAAAAGAAGAAAAAGACCCAAAGACATTAGGGGAGAAAAGGGTAGAAAATATAAAACTAGGTATCGGGATAAACCTAGTACTCATTACTATGAGCCAAAAGATATTAGGCTCAAAACTCATATGCATGAAGAAAAACAAAAAGTAATCTGTTGGATCTATGGAAAACCTGGACATTATGCCCACGATTTTCCAGAAAATGAAGCTTCCAAAAAATCTAAAGGAAAATATTCTGAACAGAAGGCCAAAGAAGCCCAAGAAAAGAAACAACTAGCCTTAAAACTCCAATGAAATAGATGTGGGGCAAAAAATCATGATACAAATTATTTCCCTTATAACGCATTTAAAATAAAAGAAGAAGTTCATCTTCTTCGAGAAGGATGTTGTTCTTCATCTATTAGATATTCTTAGTTTGAAACCAGTTCAGATGAAGAAATTTTAACAAATCAGTCTTGTAATTGCAGTAATCCAAATTACTGTACATGTGAAAGTAATACTGATAGTTCTGATTCAGATCCAGAACCAATACAGTTAGAGAAATTGAAGGTCTGCATGTTTAAAAATACAGGAGATCAAGAGGCCCAAATGCTTGCCCAAATCAAAGGCCTTCCAGAAGGGGATATGAAAAATTCTCTTCCTGAAACATTCATTAAGACTGTGAAAGCATAACAAAGGGGAAAAGCTTCTGAAATCCAAAAAATACAGCCTTTGTTCTTAGATTCTTCATTTGATAAAAATACAAAGACTTATATATGGTTTAATAGAGAACCAAGATTACAGAACATCTCTGTTACAGACTTAGTAAAAGAAGTCTCTTTTCTCAGAAAAGAAGTTTCTGAATTAAGAGAAAAGGTCAGAAGATTAGAAGGGGATGTTGAAGTTAGCTTTAAAATTGATTCATGGGCAAGACAAGAAATAAAAATCATCAAGGAAAGACTTGAATAAACTCCTCCTCCCCTAGAAGATGCTCCATTTGAGACAGTACTACAGGAGCAAACAACAGTGGAAATGCAGGGAATAGCAGGTATGCAAGTTATGTCTATAAAATATCAAAAATATTATGTCAAAATCCAGTTAGAAATAAATCAAGAAATATGTTTTCTAATTGCACTTATCGACACTGGATCTGATCTAAACTTGCTACACAAAGATCTCATTCCTGCAAAATATTGGCTTCCTAGTTTTGGATCTTCCACTGAACTAGGAAATGTGAACACTAACTTTCAGTATGAAATTCCTCAAGGTATACTACTAATAGAAGATTATGCCTTAGGAATGAAATTCCAAATTTCAGATTTGCCTATTGATTGTATACTAGGCACTCCTTTTCTTTCTGCAGTAGATCCAKATGGTTCTTGTGTTTGTTCAGATATGAAACATGGGTATTTCATCACTATGCCAAAGATAGGAAACAACCCTTCCAAGAAAATTGAACTACCCTTTATCTCTGAAGCATATATGCAAATTGCCTACTGCAAGAAAAGTATGGTAATCGTAGAAGTMKTTCATGATGAAAGAAATACTCYTGTCACTCAGTATATGGATGATAATACTCCCTGGGATACATTCAAAGCACACTGGRTACCTACATGGCAACTCAGACATTCATAAAAGATTGAGTTGGGGTTACCTGGATTCTCACGAAATACACATATAAATGTACTCCCTCCTCAACATGTACTTGGMAGGATACATCAACCTSCCACTAATACATCTAGAGAAAAATTGATTGAAATGGGAGATTTAAGCAGACTAAAAACTGTTTATAGGCAATGGTATAATCATCCAASAAGACAATGGGAAGAAATTCCTTCATATCACTTCTTTCAGATTAATCGAATAAGAACCATTCAGGATTGGCCAAATCACAATCCAAATGAAAGAATATTTGATATAGATTATCAGTAGTATAAAACTATGTGGTTTAATATTTGTCTGTGGACAGATAAATATAAGTATTATTACTGTATGATAAATTTTGCTCATTCTTTCAGAGATTGGCCTGAACCAGATTGGTTATTGGAATGGTGGCAACAATTTGGGTTAAATCCAGTAAATATAAATCCAGATGTAACAAAAGTGGGCAGAATGTTCCTTTTCCATAACAGGAACCTTGATACTATTTTTGATCTATTTTCTGAAGAAGAATATAAAATGATGTTTATCAGAGGAAAACATCCATGGATAATACGAACGAAATTTCTTCTTCATAATAATGGGTCAAATAATATCGATCCTAAATTGGTCCGAGAACTGTACACTCAGCATTGGGACCCCTATATTTTTCGACATTTTCATGATCATCTCTTGGAATAATGGTTTCCCGTGGGTTTACCCATAAACTCCACCTTGTAATAATTCATGTCTAGATGACCGAAAGTGATGTCATCCGGGTTTCATGGGTTTCAGTTATCAACCTCCACTTTGTAAATAGTGTTTATGATATCTATGAAGTGTTGTCATAATGAGAATCTTGGAAACTCAGAGCACTTCTCCGACTTTTGATGCGGTTTGACCCACATTTCCAAGATGCTCTATTGTTTGTCATGTGACATCCTACTTTCTGTCATGTATGAGTATACTCTGGTCGGGGAATCTTGCATGACTACCCCGTCAGATTTACTGTTGAACTTACTTTCGGTGATTTGATCAGAGAATCCTACGTGACAACCCCGACAAATCTAATATAGTACTCCACTTTCGGTGTGATTTGAAATAAAATATAATGATTGGGTGGTAGACATGTAGGACCACAAGTCTAGTCGGGTTTGATGATTCATGATGACTCCACCACCTCAAAATTGTATAAAATGAGGGTGAGAGCTCATTCGAAAGGAGTCCCGAATTGTGAGAGTTGTGAGTCAGTCTAGTTTTCTAAGCTTCCCTTCTGTCTGAAGTTTTTATTCATTCTGTCTGTTAGTCAAGCGAAAGAGCATCCTGCTCAGAGTCTGTAATATGTTCATCTGGCACAAGATATTGTAATACCCGAAATCTTTTATGCTCTGATAATATAAATACTTCCTCTTGTTATTCATCTTTGATGCTTGTCTATTGTCTCTCTATCATGCGCACATTGTGACTTCATTTATTTTCCTGTATTTGCATCCGTTGTTCCTTGGTATTGCTAGGTCTGAGTTGCTTGTCTTGTTGGCAAGGTTGCTGGTAATTTGGTGTAAAGCATCTGCCGAGCACTGGTAGTAAGTCCCGCTAGGCAAGGAGGCCGCATAGGGAAGTTGTAGCTGCAGAGATTCGCTGAAAACCAGTTATAGGCTTCAAATAGAACTGCTGAAAGGGCTCGATGGAATTCGAGTGACGGGCTTCAGGAAGATAAGAAAAGTAAAGCAGTTAACCCGCCGGTATTGGTTCTAACGGAAGTAGCAGAAACTAGAAGACCAGATGATGAAGGGAGATTGCGCATGAGACAAGAAGTCAATACGTCAAGCTTCATTCTCTTACAGAGGAGGCCCCTCACAAAGCTGCATGGAGCAGTTATAAATGGTATCAGAGCCATGACAGAGAGTAGAGCAGTTATAAATGGTATCAGAGCCATGACCTCGTTTTCAATCCGGGTATGATATCAGACTCTCTTAGATCTGATAAAGCTATTCGCTCTGTGTTTTGTTTTGTATAAACCCTCTATGTGTGTTGCTTAAGGAATCCAGTGTTGTATGAAGAGTCTCGGGCTGTTTAAAGGCACAGTTCCACTCTTGTGACACATTTGAAGCCGTATCAGTAGTCTCGAGCTATTTAAAGGCACAGTTTCCACTACTGCGACTTCCTGAAAATATTTAATAGTTTCTACCTGAGCAGTCGGCCAGGAGCCTGTCTAATCTTCTTTCGAGAAGACATAAGACTAAACGCCCTGCTTTCCTATGTAGAAATAGTAATATCTACTATAATGGATTCCTCTGAATATATTAGATCTGTAAATAATACTATAGAATCATCTGTATCTACTTCAACACATGCTTCCTGTCTAATGATCCATTACATGCCCTCCATTTAGTCTTTACATCCTCGTCTTAAAGATATTTATAAGGGAATGATACCACCTAGTACTCCTAAGTATGGCCTAGGGTATACTGAACAATGTGACATAGTCATTCCTGACTGTAGATTTACAAATCCTTTGCCCAAAAATATTGAAAGACCCACTGTTGATGAAATACATAAATTTCATACAATTATGACTAGATGCCAAAAGGGATCTGTTCCTGATGAATGGATCAAGAAAATGATAAACTAGGATTTATTTAAAAATCCTGAAACTAAAGAATTTGACATCATTACTTCAAACAGCGAAAAACAAAATCTGTCAAAAGGATGGAAGGAATATATGTCTGAAAAAGATTGTTGGATCTCTTTCTTTGAATGGAAAAAATTACAGCAAAAACCTATAGTCCAGATGATAAGAGAAGGTTATGATTCTCCTAGACATAAATGGAAAAGCATAGATGGTAGTATTGTCGAATCTAATACTACTTTTCCACCTTTCAAAAGTATTATCCTTGAGGATAAATCTAAGCAAGCAAGAGCAATTCCTCTGCTACTATCAGAAGAAGCCACCCAGTTGTCTGAAATAGACAAAAGAGTCCAATCAGTTTCTGAACAATTAAATTGGACTATTACTGCTTTAAGAGGGATGTCAACGCAAATATTTGTAACCAATGACTATGCTAAGAAAGAACAAATTATGGATTTTCAAGTATCTACTAACACCATTATACATTTTGTAGATCAAATCCAAGAAAAGGTCATTGATGTAAAAGATAAGATGGATTCTTCTTTATCTGAAATCTCTTATAGAGCCATAGAATCTAGCAGAAACCATGAAGAAATTATGGAAGGATTGGGAAATGCTTTCTCAACAATGGGAAAATCCTTGACAGAGATTAAAGGAAGAACCAGTCAACCAGATAAACCTATTCCTACCTCCTTTATCCTTCCAAGCTCTCATATTTCTATTTTGTCCCCTGTATATAAACCATCTGAGACAAAATCTGTAAAAAAATTTCCTTTTCATTTTCCTATTGAGGAAGTACCTGAGTCCTCTTCAAAATACCAGCATTCTCTAGTGACTCAAAAATCCATCTTATGAAAATATTCCATACCATTCTAACAGACCATCATCCCCTGATCTTGTTGGTAAATGTAGGCTTCCAGATACACAAACCTTTGCTAAGGATTGGTTCCAAGAATGGAACATTGATAATCTGTCTATTGCACAGATAAGACAGATGATTGATCGAATGTATGTCTGTTATAAGATTATGTGCATGAAAGGGAAAACTGAAGTAGAGGCATGCAAAACCATTATTCAATGTTTTACTGGAACTCTAAATAAATGGTGGGAGGTTTTTTCTTCTCCCTTAATGATCACAAAAATGGAATCGGAAATCCTCAAAGATGAAGAAGGTGATATTGTCTATCACACAGATGGGACTACAGTCAATAATATGATAGGTGCTCTTACCACTCTGATCCTTGAGCACTGGTGTGGAACTGAGCATGAGATTGCTGACAAACATGAAATCGTTCTAATGAATATGAAATGTAGAAAGATGTCAGAATATGAACAATTTCATAAAGAATGGACACAGAGAATCTTTGAAATCAAAGAAATTAAGAATCTGTTATGGAAACAGGTTTATTTAGCAGCCCTCCCAAGTAAGTTTTGTTGAGTATCTGAAAATGGAAGAAGTATTCAAACTTCCCTATAAATTATATACTTGGGTAGAAATATATTCTTTGGTAACCAAAGCCCTGATCGGACTATGTACAAGTATGAAAGTCCAAAATTATGTGTCAAAGTCCTCCTATATCCCTGATCAAAAATCAATCTGTGAACAATATGGGTTATATCTTACAAATCAAACAAGAAAAAAAAAAGGAAAAGACCCAAAGACATTAGGGGAGAAAAGGGTAGAAAATATAAAACTAGGTATCGGGATAAACCTAGTACTCATTACTATGAGCCAAAAGATATTAGGCTCAAAATCATATGCATGAAGTAAAACAGAAAGTAATCTGTTGGATCTGTGGAAAACTTGGACATTATTCCCACGATTGTCCAGAAAATGAAGCTTCCAGAAAATCTAAAGGAAAATATTCTGAACAGAAGGCCAAAGAAGCCCAAGAAAAGAAACAATTGGCCTTAAAAATCCAATGCAATAGTACTGGGGCAAAAAATCATGATACAAATTCTTGCCCTTATAACCCATTCAAAACAAAAGAAAAAGTTCATCTTCCTCGAGAATGATGTTGCTCTTCATCCATTAGTTCTTCTCAGTTTGAAACCAGTTCAGATGAAGAAATTTTAATAAATCAGTCTTGTAATTGCAGTAATCCAAATTACTGTACATGTGAAAGTAATACTGATAGTTCTGATTCAGATCTAGAACCAATACAGTTAGAGAAATTGAAGGTCTGCATGTTTAAAAATACAGGAGATCAAGAGGCCCAAATGCTTTCCCAAATCAAGGGCCTTCCAGAAGGGGATATGAAAAATTCTCTTCTTGAAACATTCATTAAGACTGTGAAAGAAGAACACAGGGGAAAAGCTTCTGAAATCCCAAAAAGACAGCCTTTGTTCTTAGATGCCTCATTTGATAAAAATACAAAGACTTATATCAAGTTTAACAGAGAACCAAGATTACAGAACATCTTTGTTATAGACTTAGCAAAAGAAGTCTCTTTTCTCAGAAAATAAGTTTCTGAATTAAGAGAAAAGGTCAAAAGACTAGAAGGGGATGCTGAAGTTAGCTTTAAAATTGACTCATGGGCAAGACAAGAAATAAAAATCATCAAGGAAAGACCTGAATCAACTCCTCCTCCCCTAGAAGATGCTCCTTTTGAGACGGTACTACATGAGAAAACAATAGTGGAAATGCAAGGAATAACAGGCATGCAAGTTATGCCTATAAAATATCAAAAATATTATGTCAAAATCCAGTTAGAAATAAAGCAAGAAATCTTTTTTCTAACTGCACTTATAACCACCGGATCTGATCTAAACCTGCTACACAAAGATCTCATTACTGCAAAATATTGGCTTCCTAGTTTTGGATCTGCCACTGGACTAGGAAATGTGAACACTAACTTTCAGTATGAAATTCCTAAAGGTATACTACTAATAGAAGATTATGCCTTAGGAATGAAATTCCAAATTTCAGATTTGCCTATTGATTGTATACTAGGCACTCCTTTTCTTTCTGCAGTAGATCCACATGGTTCTTGTGTTTGTTCAGATATGAAACATGGGTATTTCATCACTATGCCAAAGATAGGAAACAACCCTTCCAAGAAAATTGAACTACCCTTTATCTCTTAAGCATATATGCAAATTGCCTACTGCAAGAAAAGTATGGTAATCGTAGAAGTCTTTGATGATGAAAGAAATACTCCTGTCACTCAGTATATGGATGATAATACTCCCTGGGATACATTCAAAGCTCACTGGGTACCTACATGGCAGCTCAGACATTCAGAAAATATTGAGTTGGGGTTACCTAGATTCTCACGAAATACACATATAAATGTACTCCCTCCTCAACATGTACTTTGCAGGATACATCAGCCTGCCACTAATACATCTAGAGAAAAACTGATTGAAATGGGAGATTTAAGCAGACTAAGAACTGTTTATAGGCAATGGTATAATCATCCAACAAGACAATGGGAAGAAACTTCTGCATATCACTTCTTTCATATTAATCGAATAAGAACCATTCAGGATTGGCCAAATCACAATCCAAATGAAAGAATATTTGATATAGATTATCAGCAGTATAAAACTATGTGGTTTAATATTTGTTCGTGGATAGATAAATATAAGTATTATTACTGTATGATAAAGTTTGCTCATTCTTTCAGAGATTGTCCTGAACCAGATTGGTTATTGGAATGGTGGCAACAATTTGGGTTAAATCCAGTAAATATAAATCCAGATGTAACAGAAGTGGGCAGAATGTTCCTTTTCCATAACAAGAACCTTGATACTATTTCTGATCTATTTTCTAAAGAAGAATATAAAATGATGTTTATCAGAGAAAAACATCCATGGATAATACGAAAAAAATTTATTCTTCATAATAATGGGTCAAATAATATCGATCCTAAATTGGTCTGAGAAGTGTACACTCAACATTGGGACCCCTATAATTTTCGACATTTTCATGATCATCCCTTGGAATAATGGTTTCCCGTGGGTTTACCCATAAACTCCACCTTGTAATAAGTCATGTCTAGATGACCGACAGTGGTGTCATCCAGGTTTTGTGGGTTGCTGTTATCAGCCTTCACTTTGTAAATAGTGTTTATGATATCTATGAAGTGTTGTCATAATGCGAATCTTGGAAAATCCGAGAACTTCTCCGACTTTTGGTGCGGTTTGACCCACATTTCCAAGATGCTCTATTGGTTGTCATGTGACGTCCTACTTTCTGTCATGTATGAGTATACTCTGGTCAGGGAATCTTGCATGACTACCTCGTCATATTTACTGTTGAACTTACTTTCGGTGATTTTATCAGAGAATCCTACGTGACAACCCCGACAAATCTAATATAGTACTCCACTTTCGGTGTGATTTGAAATAAAATATAATGATTTGGTCAGAGATTCCTGCGTGAATATATCTGCCGAATCAATAAATTAAGATTGGGTGGTAGACATGTAGGACCACAAGTCTAGTCGGGTTTGATGATTCATGATGACTCCACCACCTCAAAATTGTATAAAAGGAGGGTGAGAGCTCATTCGAAAGGAGTCCCGAATTGTGAGAGTTGTGAGTCAGTCTAGTTTTCTAAGCTTCCCTTCTGTCTGAAGCTTTGAGTCATTATGTCTGTCAAGCGAAAGAGCATCCTGCTCAGAGTCTGTAATCTGTGCATCTGGCACAAGATATTGTAATACCCGAAATCTTTTATGCTCTGATAATATAAAGACTTCCGCTTGTTATTCATCTATGATGCTTGTCTATTGTCTCTCTATTATGCGCACATTGTGACTTCATTTATTCTCCTGTATTTGCATCTGTTTTTCCTTGGTATTGCTAGGTCTGAGTTGCTCGTCCTATTGGCAAGGTTGCTGGTAATTTGGTGTAAAGCATATGCCGAGCAGTGGTAGTAAGTCCCGCTAGGCAAGGAGGCCGCATAGGGAAGTTGTAGCTGCAGAGATTCACTGAAAACTAGTTATAGGCTTCAAATAGAACTGTTGAAAGGGATTGATGGACTTCGAGTGAAGGCCTTCAGGAAGATAAGCAAAGTAAAGCAGTTAACCCGCCGGTATTGGTTCTGACGGAAGTAGCATAAACCAGAAGACCAGATGATGAAGGGATATTGCGCATGAGACAAGCAGTCAATACGTCAAGCTTCATTCTCTTACAGAGGAGGCCCCTGACAAAGTTGCATGGAGCAGTTAATTTCTCCCTTATTATTATTTCAGATTGAAGTCCTTGAAGCTCTTTGATTTTTTCTTATTTTAAAAGATTCAGTTGAACTGTGTCTAAAATACCTCGTTAATCACATGACAGACAATAGAGCATCTTGGAATACGATTATGAGCCATTTATAACTGCTCCACACAACTTTGTCAGGGGCATCCTCTGTAAGAGAATCAAGCTTGACGTATTCCAAGCCAGATGATGAAGGGAGATTGCGCATGAGACAATAAGCCAAGAATGAAGTTATAAATGGTATCGGAGCCATGACCTCGTTTTCAACTTGGGTATGATATCAGACTCTCTTAGATCTGATAAAGCTATTCGCTCTGTGTTTTGTTTTGTATAAACCCTCTGTGTGTGTTCCTTACGGAATCCAGTGTCGTATCAAGAGTCTCAGGATGCTTAAAGGCACAGTTCCACTCTTGCGACACATTTCAAGCCGTATCAGTAGTCTTGGGATGTTTAAAGGCACAATTTCCACTACTGCGACTTCCTGAAAAGATTTACTAGTTTCTACCTGAGCAGTCTGCCAGGATCCTGTCTAATCTTCTTTCAAGAAGACATAAGACTAAACGCCTTGGTTTCCTGTGTAGAAATAGTAATATCTACTATAATGGATTCCTCTGAATATATTAGAGCTGTAAATAATACTATAGAATCATCTGTATCTACTTCATCACATGATCACTATCTAATGATCCATTATATGCCCTCCATTGAGTCTTTAGATCCTCATCTTAAAGATATTTATAAGGGAATGAGACCACCTGGTACTCCTAAGTATGGCCTAGGGTATACTCAACAATGTGACACAGTCATTCCTGACTGTAGATTTACAAATCCTTTGCCCAAAAATATTGAAAGACCCATTGTTGATGAAATACATAAATTTCATACAGTTATGACTGGATGCCAGAAGGGATTTGTTCCTGATGAATGGATCAAGAAAATGATAAACTAGGATTTATTTACAAATCCTGAAACTAAAGAATTTGACAGCATTACTTCAAACAGTGAAAAACAAAATCTGTCAAAAGGATGGAAGGAATATATGTCTGAAAAATATTGTTGGATCTCTTTCTTTGAATGGAAAAAATTACAGCAAAAACCTATAGTCCAGATGATAGGAGAAGGTTTTGATTCTCCTAGACATAAATGGAAAAGCATAGATGGTAGTATTGTCGAATCTAATACTACTTTTCCACCTTTCAAAAGTATTATCCTTGAGGATAACTCTAAGAAAGCAAGAGAAATTCCTCTGCTACTATCAGAAGAAGCCACCCAGTTGTCTGGAATAGACAAAAGAGTCCAATTAGTTTTTGAACAATTAAATTGGACTAATACTGCTTTAAGAGGGATGGCAATGCAAATATTTGTAACCGATGACTATGCTAAGAAAGAACAAATTATGGATTTGCAAGTATCTACTAACACCATTGTACATTATGTAGATCAAATCCAAGAAAAGGTCATTGATGTAAAAGATAAGATGGATTCTGCTTTATCTGAAATCTCTTATAGAGCCGGAGAATCTAGCAGAAACCATGAAGAAATTATGGAAGGATTGGGAAATGCTTTCTCAACAATGGGAAAATCCTTGAAAGAGATTAAAGGAAGAACCAATCAACCAAATAAACCTATTCCTACCTCCTTTATCCTTCCAAGCTCTCATATTTCTATTATGTCCCCTGTATATAAACCATCTGAGACAGAATCTGTAAAAAAGATTCCTTTTCATTTTCCTATTGAGGAAGTACCTGAGTCCTCTTCAAAAGACCAGCATTCTCTAGTGACTCAAAAATCCATCTTATGAAAATATTCCATACCA
>ML811214.1:136655-148842 GCA_009831015.1 Picea engelmannii | reverse complement strand
GAGCCTCTTATTTTAATACCTCTAAAAGCACATGTTTTATTGGCTTCCAACAAATCCCTACTCAATCCTTCAACCATAATAAGGAACACTAAAGGGGAAAATGGACATCCTTGCATCAAACCACTACCCGGTCCGAAGAAGTGTGATGTTTCTCAAGCCATTTATCAAGATTGATGACATATAAGAAGCACAACTCATCACCCAGTTTACAAAGTGAATACTAAAACCCAAATGTATAGTATCATCCTTAAATAAAGTCAATTGACCTTGTCACAATCCTTTGAAAGATCCAATTTTACTACCATACCTTGAAGTCTTTATTACAAAATAAGCTAGATCACTAAATGATGAAGGCTTTGATAGGTTGAGTCACATAATTAATCTCAAAGAAAGATAATCACATTAACACAATATGGTATTATCAATGAATAACTGGTGCATTTATTACAAAGGCGTTTACCTCCTTGTATATCATTGTTCACTAAGCAAATCATTTCCACTTTTAAATGTGGGGCAAACCACTTTACACAAAAAGTGAACATTAACATATTCTAAAGTCATAAAGTGACTTTATTACATAGTAAGTCTTATATCCTAACACCCCCTCTTAAGGCTTATAGTATTGAAATAAATACATATTGATTGAAGACAAAAACAACATAAGTAATCAAAACCAAACATTCTTCATAAGATTCCTCTTTGAAAAAAATTTCCTAGACCAATTAGAGCTCCATCAATTTATCTTGTAACCCTCGTAAAGGTGTAGCTCTCAAGATGAATTACCAGGTTCTCGGATTCCACCTCCCCGAATTTCCAAATTATAAATCTCTCGAATTAAATTACTGGACTACAATCCACATGCATGTCTCATAGCCTCGTTATTGGACAAAAATCCACATGCATGCCTCAAAACTCTAATGAGGGATAATTCCCATGATCCACAAACTCATGAACTATCTAGGCAACTATCCATGCTTGAGTTGTATCTACATTAGATCCCTTCTTGTCTTCAAAGTGCAGGCTTCTTAAAATGTGTAAAATGTCATTTTTTCACTAAGGTCGTCACCATTGTCAGCATCCGATGGATTTTCAACAATGGCTACATTCGTGACATGTGGTTTATCTTTAAGCTTTCCCTTGAGAACATCATTAGCTCAAAATCTACAATTACACGTTGTGAGAGCCATTTTCTTGCAATAATGATATTCCATCTCCCCCGTGTCTTTAACTGGTATGCTACAATTGTATCTTGAGTATAATGTAGTCTCAAGTTGAGTATCACCTTTTGTGTCAGCTGCAATGGTTCCCTTTTCGTCAACTAACATCGATGAAATTATCTCTTCTATAGTTTGAGAAGATATGATGGTGATCACTAAATCCATATTTGTCAACAACAGTCCCTAGGTATTCACACTTACACAAAACTTGTGGCTCTTAGATTGTTGAAGTCGTGGGAGTGAAAACCTTGTCAACCTTGGCTTTCAAAGGCTTTCGACTCTTGATACAGCTTCAGGCTCTTGGGCTCTTTCCTACTCTAGTACTTTATTACATAATAAGCTAGATAACAAAATGATGAAGGATAGGTAGGGTTGAGTTACATAATTGATGTAACACACCCACCCTTCTCAAGGAGCTTCTATAGTGTAAAGCCTCTAAATTTTCGTTTTTGTTCTCCCACGCGAACAAGCACCAGGCACAAGCCTCCTCCATGTGACCACTACCCATGACCACAAGCCTAACAAAAAGGCACTTTGTGACTTATGTCATCAGGTATTCACATACAAGCCAACCTTGACTCACCCGACTCCCGAACTCCCAAACTAAGAGCCTAGCCCAGCGCTAGCTCTGTTCCTTAACCTCCATCCATGTGACCCCTCATTATGACTTAGGGCCCAACCCTCAAGAGATTTGGGACTTCGTGTATCATGAAGGTGGAAGTTAGTCCATCTCCTTTCCTCGGAATCCTGAAATCCAAACTCCCGACATCAGATCAATGGTCCACAATCTCCCACGACCCAAGGGCTTAGATCAACTCTTCGCGAATCGAGACTTCATGTTTCGTGAAGTTGGAGGATCGTTCACCTTCCTTCTCTCGATCCCCGATATCTCCTTGGACAATCAACGGTCCAGGCCCTCCCTTTGATCGACGACTGTGATCAAATCGTGAACTCAGACTTCGCGAGTTCTCATGACTCCTATCTCTGACTTCCCAAGTTGCAAGTCAGCGAAATGTTGGTCTCTCGCCACGTGTCCCTTCTCGACAGACGACTAGGATTGTTGTCGCTCCCATCTCCTTGCAAATCTTTCGAGGTCTAAATCCTCGAATTCTCGGATCTGCTGCCACCTGTCCTCTGATGGTGGACAGTTCTGATTAACTCTGGAACTTCAGAACTTCACAAAAGTCTGCTCCCCTGTGCACTTTCAAAGGGTTAGACCTCGTGCACTTTCTTCTGGTTCTCACGGCTATAGTCCTCTGCGTATAGATCTGATGAACGAGATTTGTTCTCTCCCTGTGCGTGAACTCTGAACTCTCAGATCCAACAGTCAAGGTGGGTCCCAAGGGATCCATAGATCAACGACCCACGTTACTTCTTGACTTCATGTTTTGGGGGTTTTGGTCGAACCAACCCATAATCTTCCCAATATGCAAACTCCAAACTCATGGATCCGAGGGGATAGAGGGGTTAACTCCCGCACTCTTTCTCATAGCCAACGGCCATGACAACTCTTGGCTCCTTCCGGACGGATCTCATTCGTCCATCCCTCGAACAAGGAAAACCTTTCCCTTTCGGTATTTTCATATCACTATTTTCCTGAGTTCTCACCCTGAATGGGTTAGGGACTTCGATCTGGAAATTCACACGGAAAGGGGGGTTAGCAGAAATTATTCTCTTCAGACGGCTGGTTTCAAATCTACACGATCTTTCCTATCTCGACCATTTTACGACTTATGCCCGAGAATCCCTCCGGAGTGAAGCTGGGCATACAGTTTATCAGTGGGACGTGTGAGTTCCCAAGGAGATGGAAGCATACACATAACATAGCCATTTCACACAGAGATGTTCATATATATATATATATATAGATCTGTAAAAACCAAGAAATCATTCATCATTATAACTCAATAATTAAATCCAAGAAAAGACTTATCAGAATCAAACAATGTGAAGCGACTACTGGAAGGGGTGCCCGTTTCCACCCAACTATAGGCTCAGCCACTCCAAATGGATTTACCACTAGCCACCCCTGAGCTATACCACGATGATCTGCAACATAGCCTTTTCTTCTCACTCAACCACAATAAAGATAGAGGTTACTCTCCTCTTCTCGTAGGATCCTAGCAGTAGTTTACGCGATGCCAAGCAAGGAGGACTAGCCTCGTTTATCAGCTTCTATCATAACCTTCTCTGCCATTTCCTATGTCCAGAACTCTTAGTTTTCCATTCTTCCTTGAATCCCCGAGATTCATTTCATGTCTCTGCACTCTTTGTAGGCGCGTTCTTTCCCCCTTCTGCCCACCACCTTCCCTCCTCGCCTCTTTCAGCAGGGTCACGTGTGGCCCAAATTCCCAGTCAAAGGTCAAGTCTGGAATCCTTACAGATGAGTGCTTACACACCCCATCCCTCATTATCTCTTGAGGAGGTCTTCCCACCCACTAGCCTGACTGTAATTCATTTCTAGGTCAGAGGACGGTTTTGGTCCTGAGCAATTAAATTTAGTAAGCATTGGTTTGGTGAAGGTTAACGCAACCATTCCTAGTCCCCTTCACCCTTTCTTCGTATAACATTCGCGGTATTTCTAAGTACACCCCCCCTTCCATTAGTCATGCAACACGTGTCCATTTTATTAGTAAATATTTGGGTTCACATTCGTTTACCTTTCAAACAAAGGTCCATCGAATCAATATTCACACATATAAAGTTTTCCATAGTCTTTTGGCCATTTATAGTTATATTTACAAACTGGGGGAAATAGGGTGTAACAATTCCCTCCCCCTTAAAGGAACATCATCCTCGATTTTCTATCTATTAACATGTCATGTATGTACATAAGTGAACAAAAATGGGTATGCTTGTCTCATGGCATCCTCCATTTCCCATGTGGCCTCATCTGGGCCAAAGTGTTTCCACTGCACCTTGACCTGTGAAATGGTTCAATTCCTGAGTGGGGTCTCCTTCCTGTCTAGTATGCATTGAGGTTCTGGCAGGAACTCTCCCTCCAGTTCCACCTGGATCACAAACCAGTCAATTATATGATTAGAATCATGTACATATTTCTTCAGCAATGAAACATGGAAAACATTATGTGCTTTTATTGTGGGAGGAAGTGCTAGCCTATAGGCTACAGGCCCCACTCTATCTAAAACTTCAAAAGGTCCACAATACCAAGGTGCCAACTTGGCACAAGCTCCCATCCTCAAGGAACTCTTCCTGGGCCTAACTCTGAGATAAAGGTGGTCTCCCATCTTGAATTCTTTGGGGGTTATCTTTCTGTCGGCATAAATTTTCTGTCTATTTTGAGCGATTTTCTGATTTTGCTTTAGTTGAATCACTTGTTGTTCCATTTATTTCAACATGTCGGGTCCAATCATAATTCTATTCACGGGATTACTCCAACTGACTGGAGTGTTGCACAGCCTACCATAGAGGACTTCGAAAGGGATCATCTTTAGTGATTCTTGGTAGGCGTTGTTGTAGGCAAATTCCACCAGTGGCAGGTAATCTTCCCACCTTTTAGGTTGATGCATTACATGCATTCTTAGCATGTCTTATAATATTTGGTTCACTCTTTTCGTCTGTCCATCGGTTTGAGGATGATAGGCTGTGCTAAACAATAATTTGGTCTCCAGGCTAGCCATCGAGGATTTCCAAAAGTTTGAAGTAATTTTTTTGTCTCTGTCAGACACGATCTCCTTAGGCATGCCATGTAGTTTGAATATCTCCTTCATGAATATGTTGGCAATATCTATTGCCTTGCAAGTCGATTTGATGGGAATAAAATGAGTGGAATTGCTCAATTTATCCACCACTACCATGATGGCGTCATTCTGCCTAGTCGATGTTGGTAATATGGTGATGAATTCCATGGAGATGGTCTCCCATTTCCATTCTGAGATTGGTAGAGGTTGTAATAATCCTGTTGGGTGTCGGTGTCCTGCTTTAACTTGCTGGCATTCTAGACATTTAGCTAAATACTCAGCTATGTCTTTCTTCAATCTAGGCCAATAGAATTTTTTCCTGGTGGTCATGACCATCTTTTGATAGCCCGAATGGCCGGTGTATGGTCTCTTGTGCAATTCGTCCATTATGAACCTCTTCAATTCGTCGCAACTTGGAATATATAGCCTATTTTGGTAAGTCAGCAAACCTCCATCTAGCATATGGTAGCCTTCATACTTTAGCCCTACAGGTACGAGGTCACGGTCTGGAAGAATGCATCTATTTCTTGTGCATTCCTGACTCTTTCCCTGACATTCGTCTCGTAGGTGCTCACTGCTGCCAAGTAAATTGTTTTCATACTTCTGCTAAGGGCATCGACCACCTTATTTTCCTTTCCTTTGATATGTTTGATTTTGAAATCAAACTCGCTAAGGAGGGCCATCCACCTAGCTTGTCTTGCATTGAGTTTTGGTTGGTCAAACAGGTGCCGCAATCCACAATGGTCTATCATAAGTACAAATTTCCTACCTAGGAGGTAATGCCTCCACATTTTCAAAGCGTGCACTATGGCGGCCAACTCTAGATCATGGGTCACATAGTTGACTTCATGTTCATTCAATTTTTGAGATTCATAGCAAACTATGCTTCCTTCTTGCATAAGGACTCCTCTGAGTCCTTCCTTGCAGGCATCTGTGCACACGAGGAAGTCATTATCGGGATCGACGATCTTCAACACAGGTGCATGGGTTAGAAGGTGTTTTAGTGACTGAAACCTTTCTTCACATTTCGGTGTCCAAATGAATTTAACCCCCTTTCTCTGGAGGGCAGTGATTGGAAAACCAATCTTGGAAAACCCTTTTATAAACCTCCTATAGTATCCTACTAAACCCATAAAGGATCTGATATCTGAAACATCCTTTGGGGTAGGCCATTCCATGATGGATCTGATCTTGTCAGGGTCTACTACTACCCCTTCTTCAGATATGACATGGCCCAAGTAATGCATTTTCTTCTGGAAAAAGTCACACTTACTAAATTTGGCGTAGAGTTGATGCTCTCTTAACACTTGAAGTACAAGTCTCAGATGTTCCTCATGTTCCTCTCTATTCTTGGAGTAGATTAAGATATCGTCAATAAAAACCAATACAAACTTGTCTAGGAATTTGCTAAGTACATTTTTCATCAAGCACATAAAGGTGGCAGGGGCATTGGTTAATCCAAATGGTACTACCACAAATTCGTAGTGACCATATCTTTTCCTAAAGGTGGTTTTGTGGATGTCTTCATCCTTGATTCGGACTTGATGGTATCTAGATCTCAAGTCAATCTTTGAGAAAATGGTAGCATCCCCCAATTGATCGAACAAGTCATCAATTCTGGGTAAGGGGTATTTGTTCTTTATGGTTACCTTATTGAGTTGTCTATAATCTATGCACAGTGGGAATGTACCATATTTTTTCTTCACAAACAGGATTGGTGCTCCCCATGGAGACACACTAGGCCGGATGTAGCCTTTGTCCATCATTTCCTTTAGCTGTAGTTTGAGTTCAACTAACTCAGTTGTACTCATTCTATAGGGGGTCCTAGATACTGGTACCACTCCAGGTGCAAGTTCTATTGAGAAGTCAATGTCCCTTCTCGGAGGTAGACCCAACACCTCTTCTAGAAACACATCTCTATACTCTCTTAGTATGGGATGGTCTTCTAGGCTTGGTCTGTCATCCTCAACAGATTCCAACACCTGTATTGCATATAGAGGACATCCCTTTCTGTAATACTTTTTCATTTGAAGGGTTGATATTCATCTCACTGAGACAGGCTTCTGAATCCATTGGAGGGTTATCTTTCTCCCTTCTTCATTTACACATTCTAAGGTTTTGTGGTAACAATCCAGCTTAGTTTTATATGCAACTAGCCAGTCCATACCAATTAGCAGGTCGTACGATCCTAGGGGAAGTATGTTAAGGTTAGCTTGGGTAGGCAATCCATCCACAGTGAATTGGCAAGTTGGTACGACCTCCGCTATTTTTCTTTTGGTGTCAGTGGCTAACTGTACCAACCATGGCTTAGTATGTTTATGTGGGTGTAATTTACACTTATCAACAACTTGAGGGGCCACATAACTCAAATTTGAACCAGGGTAAATTAAAATAGATATTAGGTGGTTGGCGATCATACCTTCCATCTCCACCACTAAAGCTTGGTGGTTGGCTTGTTTATTATCCACGACTGCATAAACTCATGGCATACTCTTGTCCACGTCATCGACGGTGGTAGCTTCTTGGACGTTGTAAATTCTCCTATTGTTCTGTTGTCTGTGCGAACAATCCCTCAGTAGATGTTCTTCTCCACAACCCCAACATTTCAAGGGTTCTTTCTTTGGGTTATCAGTCTTTACTGGGGTTGATCCAAAAGGTTTATTTCCGCTCTAGGAGGGGAAATTATGTTGGCATACACTTCGGGTAGGAAAGCTCATCCTTGAATCCTTCTTATAATTTTTAAATATTGGGGGTTTAAACCCCTTTTTCTAGAACCCTAAACTATTCTTCTGCTTCCAGCCTTCATGAGGTTCTTTCTAAAGCCCAAGTTGTTCATAACAATATCTTGCCTTTCAGATAGTGTCTTCTAGGGTCTTCGTCTCATCAAACTCAATTTTGTTCTGATAGTCCTTAGGTAGCCCACTGATAAATCACTTCACCTTTGCCTTTTCCACTTTTATGTAGGGTACATACCTCAACAACTCAAGGAATATGCTGACATATTCCTCTATGGTGAGTTGCCCCAGCTTGAGTTCATAGAAATCTTTAGTCTTCTCGTCGAAATAATTTTCCGACATATACTTCTTCCTGAAGTATTTCTCAAACCGCTACCAAGATAGGTCCTCTTCATGAATCCCTTTCACATTCTTAAGGTCTTCGCACCAAATGGAAGCCTTTCCATTTAGGTTGAAAGTGGCTACTTGGGCCTTCAAGTTTTCATAGAAGTCATGGACTATGAAATACTTTTTTAGTCCAAGCAGCCAGGCCTCCGCCTCCTCTCCTTTCTTAATCTCACCGTCAAAAAAGGGTAGTTTGGCCTTCCTGAATTCTTCGAGATTATGACTTTTGGAATGTTTTTGTTTCTTCCATTTTCCTTGAGAATGTGAACTGATTAAACTACTAGAAGATCCCTCTGAGTCGCCAGTTTCCTTTCCAGAGGATTCATCCGACACTTGTCCCCTATCTCCAGGTTGGACCTTTCTCGATGTACTCCTCCCAGTGCGGCCACTTAAAGGGCCACGTTTCCGTATCTCAGGTGGACTTCGACTCCTCTTTGTCTATCGTCGGTCCACATGAATGGTGTCAGGTCCATGCTGTAGTTGTCTTTGTATGTCGGATAAACTCTGCAGCAAAACTTCATTAATTTTCATTTGCTTCTCTTGCTCTTTTATCAATCTCTCGTTGTTGGCCTTGCAGCTCTGTAATTCGACCATGAGACTCCTCACAGTCTCGGCCAGATCCGGAGGGGTCTCTACTTCCCTCCTCTCATCAGACTCTTCGTCTCTATTGTGGGAGCCATCCCCCACTTCGTGGTGTGTCACCATTCTATATGATTGCAATTTTCTGCGGTTGATCGACCACTTGATAGAATCAGACAAAAACTTGTTGTTAACTAACACTATATTAGTTCATAACCAACGCATAATTCACATTTCTTAAATATATACATACACAACAGTAAGTTGTCATTCTTTTCTATAACAAGGGCTTAACCAGACTTTTTAGGGAGGGAGTAAGGTAGGACATCGCCCTTTAAACCCCTTAATGTGGTCTTTACACAACTCGTCCATGAGCCCAAACAGGCCAAGTGTTGTAGCCATGCTCTGATACCAATTTGTAACACACCCACCCTTCTCAAGGAGCTTCTATAGTGTAAAGCCTCTAAATTTTCATTTTTGTTCTCTCGCACGAACAAAGCACCAGGCGCAAGCCTCCTCCATGTAACCATTACCCGTGACCACAAGCCTAACAAAAAGGCGCTTTGTGACTTCTGTCATCAGGTATTCACATACGAGCCAACCTTGACTCACCTGATTCCTGAACTCCCGAACTAAAAGCCTAGCCCAGCGCTAGCTCCGTTCCTTAACCTCCATCCATGTAACCCCTCGTTATGACTCAGGGCCTAGCCCTCAAGCGCTTCGGGATTTTGCGTATCGCGAAGGTGGAAGTTAGTCCATCTCCTTTCCTCAGAATCCCGAAATCTGAACTCCTGACGTCAGATCAATGGTCCACAATCTCCCGCGACCCAATGGATTAGATCAACTCTTCACGGATCGGGACTTCGTGTCTCGTGAAGTTGGAGGGTCGTTCACCTTCCTTCTTCCGATCCCTGATATCTCCTTGGACAATCAACGGTCCATGCCCTCCCTTTGATTGACGGTTGTGATCAAATCGCAAACTCGGACTTCACCAGTTCTCATGACTCCTATCTCTAACTTCCCAAGTTGTGAGTTAGCAAAATGTTGGTCTCTTGCCACGTGTCCCTTCTCGACAGACGGATAGGATTGTTGCGACTCCCAGCTCCTTGCAAATCTTCCGAGGTCTGAATCCTCGAACTCCCAGATCTATTGCCACCTATCCTCTAATGATGGACGGTTTCGATTAACTCTTGAACTTTGGGACTTCACAAAAGTCCGCTCCCCTGTGCACTTTCAAAGGGTTAGACCTCGTGCACTTTCCTCTGGATCTCATGGCTATAGTCCTCCGCATATAGATTCGACGAACGATATCTGTTCTCTCCCTGTGCATGAACTCCGAACTCGCAGATCCAACAGTCGAGGTGGGTCCCAAGGGATGCATAGATCAACGACCCACGTTACTTCGTGACTTCATATTTTAGGGGTTTTGGTCGCACCAACCCATAATCTTCCCGATACGCGAACTCCAAACTTGTGGATCCGAGGGGCTAGAGGGGTTAACTCCCACGCTCTTTCTCATAGCTAATGGCCATGACAGCCCTTGGCTCCTTCCGGACGGATCTCGTCCATCCGTCCCTCGGACAAGGAAAACCTTTCCCTTATGGTATTTTCATATCACTATTTTCCTGAGTTCTCACCTCTAACGGGTTAGGGACTTGGGTCTGGAAATTCACACGGCAAGGGGGGTCAGTGGAAAGTATTCTCTTCAGACGGATGGTTTCAAATCTACACAATCTTTCCTATCTCGACCATTTTATGACTTACACCTAGGAAGCCCTCCGGAGTGAAGCTGGGCATACAGTTTATCAGTGGGAAGTGTGAGTTCCCAAGGAGATGGAAGCATACACATAACATAGCCATTTCACACAGAGATGTTCATATATATATAGATATGTAAAAACCAAGAAATCATTCATCATTATAACTCAACAATTAAATCCGAGAAAAGACTTATCAGAATCAGACAATGTGAAGCGACTACTGGAAGGGGTGCCCGTTTCCACCCAACCGTAGGCTCAGTCACTCCAAACAGATTTAACGCTAGCCACCCCCGAGCTAGACTACGATGCTCTGCAACACAACCTTTTCTTCTCGCTCAGTCACAATAGGGACAGAGGTTACTCTCCTCTTCCTGCAGGATCTTGGCAGTGGTTTACACGATGCCTAAGCAAGGAGGACTAGCCTCGTTTATCAGTTTGTATCATAACCTTCTCTGCCATTTCCTGTGTCCAAAACGCTTAGTTTTCCATTCTTCATTGAATCCCCGAGATTCATTTCACGTCTCTGCACTCTTTGCAGGCGCATTCTTTCCCCCTTCTGCCCACCACACCTTCCCTCCTCGCCTCTTTCGGCAGGGTCGCGTGTGGCCTGAATTCCCAGTCAAAGGTCAAGTCTGGAAGCCTTATGGATGAGTGCTTACACACCCCATCCCTCATTAACTCTTGAGGAGGTCTTCCCACCCACCAGCCTGACTGTAATTCATTTCTGGGTCAGAGGACGGTTCTGATCCTGAGCAATTAAATCCATTAAGCACTGGTTTGGTGAAGGTTAACGCAACCATTCCTGGTCCCCTTCACCCTTTCTTCATATAGCATTCATGGTCTTTCTAAGTACACCCCCCCTTCCATTATTCATGCAACACTTGTCCATTTTCTTAGTAAATAATTGGGTTCACATTCGTTTACCTTTCAAGCAAAGGTCCATCGAATCTATAATCACACATATAAAGTTTGCCATAGTCTTTTGGCCATTTATAGTTATATTTACAAACTGGGGGAAATAGGGTGTCACAATTGATCTCAAAGAAAGATACTCACAATAACACAATATGATATTATCAATGAATAATTGATGCATTTATTTCGAATGAGTTTACCTCCTTATATATAATTGTTCACTAAGCAAATTATTTCCACTAATAAATGTGGGATAGACTGCTTTACACAAAAAGTGAATATTAACATATTCTAAAGTCATAAAGTGGATTTATTACATAGTAAGCATTATGTCCTAACAACATTTTAGTTTTAATAGAATGAAACCCTTCTTGAGCCACATCAATAGATTCATGAATTTTCCTATCTGATAGAAAGCCAAACTATTCATTAGATTTGGAATTAGAAAGCAATGACTTAACTCTCATGGCTATAATATTTTCCATGAATTTAAATGCAATTACATAAAGAACTAGGCCTAAATTCCTTAAATGTGGAGTGCTCATCTGTTTTAGGAATCAAGGCAATAAAAGTGGCATTGAAAGAATGAACCATCTTTCTAGTCCTCCTAGACTCATCAACAACTCTTAGAAGATCACCTTCAATGACCTCAAAGAAGCCCATAAAAAATTCCATAGGAAACCCATCAAGTCTTGAGATTTTATCCTTTTGAAAATTGTTAGGAACAGATTGTGATTTCTCCTCCTTACAAACCTCCTCCAATAATCTCTCATTGTCTACCTCATTCACAAAACTGGGAAGGAAAGAGATCATCCTAACCACTTCAACTAAAGTAACCTTACCTTCAACCTTTTATGTATCATTAAAATAATCTATACCAACTCTTGTAATATCCT
>ML811214.1:105326-129153 GCA_009831015.1 Picea engelmannii | reverse complement strand
AACCAACATTGGTAAACCTTACTTTTTATTACAATTCATAAATCACTCATGTTGGTTTGAGTTTGGTCTCGAGCATCATATCGCCACTCCTTCAAAGCTTCTTTTAGTAGACACATTATTATCTACCGGGTTTAATGCATTTTGAATGCAATTATGTCAGCAAATGAAATGATCGTGATTCAGAAGAAGAAGACAAGTCGGGCAAACAACTTTGTAGGACATTTACATTATCATCCAAATGGGATTGAACAAGATCATATATTCAACATTCCACTTAAATTGATCAAAGATATAACCATAAAAATAACTTAAAATCTTGAATAGATCTATGTGGGGCTTAAAAAAAATCTCAAATAATAGTTGTTCAAAATATTAGAAATAGTAGGGCTTGCAAGCCTTAACAAAGTTCCTATGACAATATTTAAAGAAGAAATTGAATGTGTTTTCTCTTGTGAGTTGGGATAAGGCTCCCTGAGACCTAGAATAATAGGGAGATCCATGCAGAAAGAGAAGGGAAAATTAGTTTCAAGCTTTCACAGTGATAACACATATGGAAGCCAAATGGAAAAAGACATGACATTGAAAAAATTTAAAAAAAAAAGGGAAATCTAAATCATTGTTACAAAATTTGGAGGGAAAAATGTGTTGTGTTGTGAAACCCTTCTCTCATTTTAGGAGGATCCTTGTATGCTCCTTCAATTGAACCATGAATGACTCCCATGACCTAAACCTCCTTAACTGTTTTTTTATCTCATGATGATTTGGTGGCAACAATGACTACTTGGTCCACCCAAGTTTTTTTTATAGTTGCAAAGTGGGACCATAATAATCTCCTCCTTAACCTTCAAATCGAGCATTTCATTCCCAATATCACGTAGGATGTTGACTTGGGCTTTGCATAACGAGCTACTTTCCATGTTATTGTCCACAAAGTTTGTTAACCATTTCTTCACTGCCACACTAGAAAAGTGGGTATGTCTATCAAATTATGCCCCTAAAGAAACCTTATTCTCAACTAAATCAATGTGGAATTCTTCTTTTGAAATTAACTTATCGTCTTGAATGAGGGTTGGACCCCCCAATTTCTTCACGCCTTCAAATAATTTGAAAAACACTTGAGACTTCTTGTGTTGAAGACCATCACATGCTATTATCAGTTGTTGGATAGTCTAAATTATGCTATCTAACCCCTTCTAAACTCAGTGAGCCTACTATTCGAAGGAAATTTCTCCCTTTGTCTTAAGCGAAGACTCACATACTTCATTTTTCTTGGTGAATTTATCAAGATAAGTCTCACATAAAGCTTCACCTTTTCTTAGTTCATTTTCCAACATTTTCTTAAGACTAATGATTTATTTGGCAATAACATAGGCTTCATTCACAACTCCCTAAAAGTCTAAGAACAAGGTCAAATTTTCTTCCACATTGCTTGAAATAGCCTTTCTGAGACTAGATACTAGTCCTTTGAGTACTTTTACTTTATTTGTCTTCCTCTTATGATCCTAGTGAGTCTCCAAGTATTTGAATGGTGAGAATCTCAACAAATCTAGGCTTGGGGTTCAACACCCTTTTGGATTATGCTACCTTGTTCCGTAGCTCTTGCACTTTATTTTCCTATTCTCCAATTGCATGCTCTAACAATTTACTAGTGGCTTTATGCATTTAGAAAACACAAGAAGCTCTAGTATCTTTAGCATCAAATGGAATTCCTTCTTTTCTATTACTTTCTATGCTTTAATCCTTACTTTGGAGTTTGGACATCAACATAAATATCTTCAAAAGTTGGCATACTTAGTTGCACCATTTCATTTCCTTTTGACCTAGTAGTGTTTACTTGAGCAATAGCCACATAAGCAAGTTTAACCACAACATCAAGAACTTCAATGTTATTAGCAGGATTAAGTACTTCTTTACAATGAGAATTGGTCAATCTTATATACAATTAAAGGTGGAGGGACATGATTGAATATGTAACCCTCTGCTACTAAGTATTAACTATTAAATATTATTTGACAGTTAATTGTTTGGTATATTACAAGTCATCCCTTCTCTGGAATGCTTCATCCACAAAGCATTGGTAATGAAGGATATTTTAATCGAAGTTCTTCATTTTCCTTGGTAGCTTCATCTTCAGGAAGGTTCCTCCACTTAATGAGATATTCATTGACACTTCTAGAACAAAATATTTTGGTTTTGACTTCTAATATGCACTTGGACTCCATAACTAACTTCTTTCTAATCGGAGCTAAACTAGGGATTAATTCTATAACGTCGTTTCATAATTGTGCTCGAGGGATACCATGAGGTAGGTCTTGAAAAATGGTATTATGTTTTCCAAGAATCTCATCAAGACCTTTAGGAACATCAATTTCATTAGAGAATGCTTCGATGGAACAACAATGGAGAAGGTAAGTTTGTGCTCCTTTCTCAATCTTCTCCATTCTATTAGATGTGATTTTTGCAGGGGTGGACTTTTGATTTCGTTTATCTTGTACTTCCTACCATTTTCGAAGAACTCTAGGAATTGTTTCTGTAAATTTAACCCTACTGTACCAATCGTGGACAACCATTGGGCTCCTAATACTACATCCACTCCCCCGATTTCCATGGAATACATGGGAGCTTGTAATTGGTAATCCTTAATGTGCAATTTAACCTTATGACATTTCCCTGTGCATGAGGTAGTTTGATTCCATGGAATTGCAACTTGAAGGTCGGAAGAGGGATAGATAAACATATTTATGTGTTTTGCTATTTTAGTATCAATGAACTTATGAGAAATCTCGCTATCTATTAGCATTGTTACTCTTGTCTTTTTAACATAGCCCAGAACCTTCAGAATTTGGGGTTGTGAAATGTTGGCCATCGTAGCAGACGAGTGTTGGAGTGGAGTTCTAATGGTCATATCCTCTAGGATTTCTTGATTCTTCATTAGAATTATTTGAATATGCACCCTCCTTAGACGAATGTTGGATGTATAGAAGTTTTTGTTCTTGCACTTGTGGCTTTCCTCTAGTTGGGAGCATGACATCTAAAACACCGATTTTTGTCATCCTTTAAGTCAAATGGTGGAATCCTTTTATTAGAGGGAATATGCTTTTGGTTTGGTTTCTTAGAGTGGGACCATGGGACTTGTTGCAAGGATGTCAGCTTTTCTTCAACAATTTTGGCCTTTAATCATGCTTGCTCAATGTCATTTATATCTAACATTTTGAGTTCATTCCTTATGTTTTCTTTCAACCCTGGTATGGCAACTTGTAATAGATATCCATTTGGTAATTCAAGCATGCGAGTAGCTAACACACGTAACTCGTTAAAAAATGCATCCATCAACCCTCATTGTTGTAATCAAGTGGGTTTTGAAAAACTTATTTTTCCTTAATGTTTTGAAACCTCTTGAAAAAATGTTTGAATGCATACCTATTTCTTGACTGGGCCTTTGAGTACTACCACAAGAATCAATCACAAGATGATCCTTCTAGGTGAAATGATGCAATTTTTTTTTTTTCATTGTCATACATTTGGTGCAACTCAAAATAATACTCGAGTATGGTTATCCATTTAGTGGTCTCTCTATCATCCTCTCCTTCAATCTAGGTACATCAATTTTTAGTTTGTGTGTAAATCCGTTACAGGAACCAAAGTTAGATGAATGCTTTGGCCATGGAAAAGTGGAATCTGAATTCAGACTACTCAATCCCTTGCTCATGCCTTCCAATTCTTTAATTTTGGCTTCATGGTTATCAAAGTTGTTGGTCCAATCTTTCAAACTTTGTTCCACCAATGCAAGTCTCTGGGGAAAATCATCCATGTCCTTGGTTATTTGATCTATAAATTGTCATGGATATTCCATTGGAATAGTTTGTCACAACAAATCTTAAACTATTCTGAAATCTTAGACTTTGCAGTTTATTTCCTTAGTGTTAAGGTGTAAGCTATTATTAGAGTTCTTTGCATTTCACTATATAACAATAGCATAAGATAGGATCACTGAGAAATAAGCAATCACAAGAGACACATCATTTATCCTAGGAAACCCTCATGGGGGAGAAAACCCAACAAAACTTCCTTATTATAGATAGCCAATACAATGCCAAGAGATAACTCAAACAAATACAGAAAGTCCTCTCCCAAGAATGTGCCTCTCTCTCTTTCTCTCTCTTCTCCAACTACAGCTCCGAAACTTGTTTCTCAATGAACAAGTGAGTGTGTGTCTAAATGAGGCGCTAGCCTCCTTATTTATACAACTTTGGCACGTGTGGACAGAGGTGTCTCTTCACTGGTAGGGCCGACTTCTTTTTCTAGGTGGTTATAACCACCTTTAATATATTTTGGGGTCGACTTCTTATTTTGCCTATTACAATTATGTTTTTACCAATCCACAAAAGGGGATTTGGTCTTTTGTAATAGCCGACATGATCAATCCACAATAGGGGATTGATCTAATGAATAATACAACAATAATAATTAGAATACACTTTGCGGTTACATTATTTCAACACTCCCCCTTAACAAGAAGGGTATTCTACAACAACATCAGGCGAGAGAGAGGACAACATCATCAACAACATCAAGCAGGTGAGAGGACAACATCATCAATATCATCTTGGCGTATCTATAAATCATCATAAGTTGTTTTTTTTTTCTCATCGGCAGCATCATCATTCTCAATGGAATGAAATCGTCATCTGCATCAATATGGATTAGTATAAAACTAATACATCATCATCATAGCACGAGGCTGACTCATCATCATAGCACGAGGTTGGCACACTACACAACAATTAAGCTAGAATCATAATACTAGACTGGCTTTATATCACAACAATTAAGCTGGAAGCACAGTACTAGGCTGGCATATCTCAACACAACAATTAAGCTAGAAGCACAGTACTCGACTGGCTTTACGTCACAACAATTAAACTGGAAGCACGGTACTAGGATGACATATCTCAACACAACAATTAAGATAGAAGCACAGTACTAGACTGGCTTTACGTCACAACAATTAAGTTGGAAGCACAGTACTAGGCTGGCATATCTCAACACAACAATTAAGCTGGAAGCACAGTACTAGAATGGGTTTACGTCACAACAATTAAGCTGGAAGCACAATACTAGGCTAGCATATCTCAAACAACAATTAAGTTGGAAGCACAGTACTAGACTGGCTTTACGTCACAACAATTAAGTTGGAAGCACAGTACTAGGCTGGCGCAACACTACTCCCCCGTTCGAGGGAGGTCCTTTTGGACTATACCAAGCTTATCTCGAAAGTGCTCAAACTTTACACGAGATAGAGCCTTGGTCAACACATCGGAAACCTGTTCATTCGTGCTAACATATTGGAGATTTATGGCTCCTCTCTGCACCATGTCATGGATGTAATGATATCGGATCTCTATGTGCTTCGACTTGTCATGAAATACAGGATTCTTTGTCATCTTTATGAAGCTTTGGTTGTCACATAGGATCGTGGTTGCTTTCATCTCTAGGTCGAATAGACCGGTGAACAACTTTCGAAGCCATATAGCTTCGCAGCTGGCAGAACACGTAACAATGTATTATGCTTCTGTTGTACTGAGAGAAATGTTGGATTGCTTCCTACTCTGCCATGAGATCATGGTTGATCCCAAATTAAAACAACATCCTAAAGTGCTCTTCATGTCAGAGACACTTCCAGCCCAATCTGAATCAGTGTACCCACTCAGTGTGAAATCATGATCTCCATCATAGCTGAGACCACAATCTAATGTACCCTTAAGGTACCTCATCACATGTTTTGCAACAACTAGGTGAACATGTATGGGTTCTACCAGAAACTGACTCAAGGTGTTCACGGCAAAACAAATATCTGGTCTAGTGTTCGTCAGCTACATCAACGATCCAATGATCTGTCTATACAGTGTGGCATCAATCAATTCTGACAAAGTGTCGACCAGTAGCTTCAGCTTCGCTTCCATGGGTGTATTCATGGACTTGCACTCCAACATGTCGAATCTCTTCAGGATTACGACTGCATACTTCCCTTGGTTAAGGAAGATTCTCTCTGGGGTCTGCCATACCTCAAGACCTAAAAAATAATGCATTAGGCCAAGGTCTTTCATCTCAAATTCTGAAGCGAGCTTCTTCTTACATTCAGTGATGAGCTTTTCTTCTTCAGTTAAGAATAAGTCATCCACATACAACAACAATATCACCAGCTCATCGTTCATAACCTTGAAGTAGAGGTTAGAATCTGTTTTACTCTTGGTAAAGCCCAAACTCATTAGAAAATTGTTTATCCTGCCATACCAAGCTCTAGGAGCTTGCTTCAATCCGTATAGAGCCTTCTTCAACTTGTAGACATGAGTCTTCTTTTCTTCAACTTCAAATCCTTGAGGTTGCTCTATATACACTTCTTCTTCGATGACACCATTTAGGAAAACTGTCTTTACGTCCATCTGGTGCAACTTTCACTTCATCTTGGCTGCAAGGGCTATGATGGTTCTGATTGAAGTGTATCTGGCTACAGGAGCGAATGTCTCTTCATAGTCAATGCCTTCCTTTTGAGAAAAGCCACGAGCGACAAACCTTGCTTTATACTTCTCAATACTTCCATCAGCAACATGTTTTATTTTGAAGAGCCATTTGGAAGATACCACATCCTTACTCTTCGGTCTGGGAACTATTTTCGATACATCATTCTTTATTATGGATTGGTATTCTTCTGCCATGGCATCTGCCCATTCTTTCTTCTGAATGGCTTCTTCAAAGCAGGTAGGCTCCTTCTCTCGGAGATCACACATCAAAGCCATATAACTGGAGAATGGCTTAGGTCTCTTTACATGTCTCGTGGTTCCTTCGGGAACACCATACTTCTCTCCATCTTGAATAAGCTCCCTAGCCCAAGCAGGTTTTCTCTTATGGGAGATCGTCTTCTGAGGAGGTTCTTGAAATTCTATTATATCATGATCTTCTAGAATTTCCTCATCAGGAGAAGTTATTACTTCCCTCACTGGTTCTGCAGCTCTGGGAACCTCTCGCACTGATTCTGCAACTCTGGGAGCTATAGGTTCCTCTTCATATACTTCTTCAAGCTGGCATCTTCTCAATTTCTTGAGCGTTGCATCTTCATCAAAGGTCACATCCCTGTTGATCTCAATGTGATGGTGACCTGGTATATAAATCCTGAAGGCCTTGGAGACCTCACAATATCCCACAAATATTCTCTTGTTTCTTGAGGGTTCCATCTTGTTTCTCTTCTCTTTCGGAATATGTATAAATATTGGGCAGCCAAATATTTTGAGATGGCTTACCTCTAGCTTCTTTCCGGTGAACATCTCTTCCGGGGTTTTGAACCCAAGTGCACTATGGGGCAATCGGTTTTGTACATATATGATTGTCATTGCTGCTTCTGCCCATAAGCACATTGGAAGATCTTGATCATGGATCATGGTCTTCACTGCTTCCATTATCGTTATGTTCTTTCTTTCTACTACATTGTTTTGTTGAGGATTGTAGGGAGTGGTGAGCTCCCTCTTGATCCCGATATCTTTGCAGAATTTCACAAACTCTTTTGAGATGTATTCTCCTCCATTATCTAACCTGAGTATCTTGATCTTTCTTTCGAAAAGATTCTCTATCAAGGCTTTGAATTCCTTGAATTTACTGAGCACTTCATCTTTTGATTTCAAAAATTACACCTAGGTCTTACGAGAATAATCATCAATAAAAGATACATATTATACATACCCACTGATGGAGGATGATGACATTGGGCCACACACATCTGAGTGAATGAGTTCCAGGACTCCTTCTGCTTTGTTGTCTCTCTTCGGAAAAGGGTTCTTGATGTTCTTCCCTTGTGCACATCCATTGCACACGCCTTCATGGTCAACCTTGAGTTCTGGTAGACCTGTGACTGCTTTGCATACGTATGGTAGTGCCTTGTAGTTGATGTGGGCTAATCTTCTATGCCAAAGTTCACATGGATTCTCAATGGCGTGGGTCATGGCTGCTTCTGAGTGACCCTTTAGCTTATACAAGCCATCTTCTTCTTTTCCAATGATGATTTCTTCTTTTATGGTTTCTCCTTTAGCCCACATAAGAACTTCTCCATCTATAAAGGCAACTTTGAAGCCTTTCTTTTTTAAAGCTAATATGGAGAGTAGGTTCTTTGTCAAACCTGGTACATAGAGTACGTCCTTCATCTTCATTGAGTTCCCTGAGTTAAGCTTGTAGCTTGATTCTCCCACTCCCTTGATAGGGTATTGATAATCATCTCCAAGTGTCACTTTCTGAGAAAACTTCTTTTCTGAAATGCAAGAGAGAATATCTCTTTGACCTGTCATGTGCTTGGAGGCACCACTATCAATGACCCAAGTGTCCTCTCCAGGTGTTACCGATCCTGAGAGGGCCGACATTAAGACATAGTCTTTAATTTGTTCTCTTAACATCTGTGTGGGTGGCTCTTCATCTTCAACTGCATGGGCATGATGGCTCTTATTTTTCCTCTTGTATTCTTCTTCTTGTCTAGCTGGACAATATCTCGCAATATGTCCCATATTGTCACAATGGTAGCGTTGGACAGATGAGTAATCTCTTTCCTTTCGTTGTCCTTTTGGTGCTTTGCTTTGTCTGCAGCATCGTCGGGCTCCGACACTTCTTCTTTAACGAATCTTGTTAGTTCATTCTCTTCAAGAATGAGTCCAATCCTATAATTCCAGGCACGAAAGTTTTCCGCACCTTTCAGCTTGTCAACAAGCTTAGTGCTTGCAGACATCTTTTACCTGGAGCTAGGAAAATGTCCAAAAATGAAAATGCTCAAAATTAAATTCTGAACTTACCAGGAGGTGCGCTTGGCTGAGGCAAGTAGCCTGGTGTGTTTGGATCTGAGAAAATCCAACTTTTACCCCTCCAAAATTGATCTGTGAATTTATGTGCTTCTAGTTTTCTGGTACCTCTGGTACTCTGGTACTTCTGGTACTCTGGTTTTCTAGTACTTCTGGTACTTTGTGAAACGAGGGTTTCACTTTCCGGGAGATCTAGCCACTGAAAAGTTGCGTTGAGGATGCCAAAGTGATCCTTGAGGAAGGGCGCACTTTTCTAGATGGTTTTAGGGCTGGAATACTTCATCAATAAAAAACCCTAATTTGCATGTACGACAACAGTGACGTTTTTCACTTTCTCTTGTGAAAGATTCTCTCTTCAACTTAGCTCTAATACCATGTTAAGGTGTAAGCTATTATTAGATTTCTTTGCATTTCACTAGATAACAATAGCATAAGATAGGATCACTGAGAAATACACAATCACAAGAGACACATCATTTATCTTGGGAAACCCTCATGGGGGAGAAAACCCAGCAAAACTTCCTTATTATAGATAGAAAATACAATGCCAAGAGATAACTCAAACAAATACAGAAAGTCCTCTCCCAAGAATGTGCCTCTCTCTCTCTTCTCCAACTGCAGCTCTGAAACTTGTTTCTCAATGAACAAGTGAGTGTGTGTCTAAATGAGGCGCTAGCCTCCTTATTTATACAACTCTGGCACGTGTGGACGGAGGTGTCTCTTCACTAGCAGGGCCGACTTCTTCTTTTGGGTGGTTATAACCACCTTTAATATACTCTGGGGCTTCTTTAATATATTATGGGGCCGACTTCTTATTCTGCCTATTACAAATATGTTTTGACCAATCCGCAAAAGGGGATTTGGTCTTTTGCAATAGTCGACACGATCAATCCGCAACAGGGGATTGATCTAATGAATAATACAACAATAATAATTAGAATACACTTTGCAGTTACATTATTTCAACACTTAGATCCCATAATAGTTAATTACTAGCTTTGCTCGAATTTATGAAATCATTGAATTACGAAAATGAAAGAAATGAACAAAAGAACACACCATCCACATAAATGAACACAAGATGTAGCATAAGAAACCCAATACATGAGAGAATCCAACGAGAAGGTGGGGCCTATGCTTTACTCTCTTTTCTTCAGTTATGAAATGCAAGTACAAAGAAACAGGCACTCATTGATGAGTCGCCTTTGACATTATTGCTTGTATGGTTGCTACATAATCTCTCCTCCTTTGTTATACTCTCAAAATACCACTCCTAGATGTTCTACTCAATTATGGAACAAATACAATGTTAAATAATGGAACCCCTTCTCCTCGTAGCAGCTCAATACCTAATATATCTCGATAGTTGTCTAGGGTTAGGGTTTTGACTTCCTCAACTCTCAATTAGTGATCAGGTTTGTACCTTCTAGAATCTTCTTAAAATCCACACATGGCTAGTCCAACATGTTTGAGTAATTTATAGAGTTGGAATAAATACCATAGGCCAACGGAGAAAAAACGACTCTAATACCACTTGGAGAAGATCCAATAACAATTTTAATATATATTAATATTCTATTCCGATACCTCTTTACAATGAGAATTGGTCAACCTTATATACAATCAAAGGTGGAGGGATGTGACTGAATATGTAACCCTCCGCTACTAAGTATTAACTATTAAGTATTATTTGATAGTAAACTATTTTGTATATTACAAGCTCTTCCTCTTAGAAGGAACATGGGTGGTGTTAATAACATTTCTCATTCGACGCACGAGAGTGTTCAGGTCTACAAGTGGCGCGAGAAGCGCCCAAGCGCAGCCCGAAAAAATCTCGTTTTTGGCTTCCAAGCAAGTTAGCGGGCAAGATTATACTGTCGATGGTCAGGATTCATCCATAGGAGCAGATCAACGGTTGGCGGGGAATCGCAGTTAGCAGAGTTGCGCTGAAGTTAGCGCGACAGATAGCGCCCATATTGTGTGCAAGGAAGGATAGCAGCCGTCCATCCAGAAGACGCGTGGCACGAGATCTAGTCGCGTCGGCGTTTTGGCATTCGGGAGTTCGAGGGGTGAGAGTTTCATGTTGTTCTACATCTCGAAACCCCGAACCCCGAAAATGTCGAAAGCGCTGAATGTCAGGCCTGCGGTATCACGAAGCAGTCTCAGCCGTCCATCCAAAGGGAACACCTGGCGGCCAATTGAGCCATCTTGGCGTTTCGCCCATCGCGATTATGAGGAGCAAGGATTCGTCCCTTCCCATTTGCGAACGCCGAAAGCGCCTTTGAGAATAAGTGCAGGGTCACGACCCGTGGTCACTGGGGAAAGGAAAGAGCTGCGCAAAAGGGGCCAAAGGCGTCGGGTTTCAGTCACAGAGAGGCCCGCCACGACCTCCAGTTGCCATCGGACCCGACCTCGATCCCGGTCTTCGCTTGGAGTAAATGAAGGCAAGAAGGGGTGGTTGAAACCTCTCCTCATTCATTAAGTGTGAGGTATGGAAGGTCTGGTAAGCGGTTTGCTCGAGAGGGTCCTGTGTACCCATTTTTCCGGAGAATCCATGTTGAGTTCTCAACTAGCTAGAGGAGGTCTGCACACGTTAGCTCAACACTTAATGGCTCGGCTACTCCCCTTGCAGGAGCCACGCGCAGTTAAGGTGGCGTCTGACAAAGAATACCCGTCCGAATTTGGCTGAAGGGACACCAACCTTTGGATGACTGAACATGCCTCTGTTAGGCGAATTTTTCTGAGTATATAGACTCAGTCTTTGTATTTTTGTAATCTATCGATGGTTGACCGAGGCTCCCGATTGTAAGGTTTTGATGAAGCGCTGGTCGCTCTAGTTATGTATAAGGCATTTGAGACTTCTTACTTTATGGATGTCAGTTTCTTTTCCATCTCTTTGTTTACTGTGTTAGAACAACTCGGAATTGGAGGATCCAGTCGAGTTGTAGCTGTTATAGGATGATGTAGGTTGGATCACTGTAACAGTTGCATTGTTTCTAATCGGTTCTTGTGATTCTCTTAGCGTTGAATGACTTGGAATTGGAGGATCCAGTCAAGTCACTCTTCAGCTCCTTGAAGCTCTGGACCAAGAGGATCTTGGCTTCTGAGTTTTTCATCCTCAAGCTTCCGAAGGCCTGTCGCCCAAGGCAATCTTGCTTGCCTTTCTCACAAGTCTTCCATCTACCACCCTTTAATTTACTCACTAACGGAAGTTGGATCAAGACCTCCCTTTCTTTTTACATACCAGTTCCGGTTTCTTGAGTTAAAGCTATATCTTCTCGAGTCTTTACCCACTCGATCACCCCATTAAACAAATCATAACATAAACTGATGGGCGTTGGGCTCTGCTCCTGCAAGCAATCCAGGAGTGACTTCTGATGCTAACATTACTGGCGTCGTTGCCGGGGACGAAGTTGAAAATTTTCCCCGGGATTGAACGACATTGAGCCTCTAATTCTGAAGGTGCATCGGGTATCAGAGCCTTTGAAGATTGCTACTATGCACCTGGCGACTCCATTGTGACGACTCCACTGCGACGAACCTGTCGTGGTAATTGTGGCTTTCAAAGGCAGACACACGCCGTCTCATCTACAACAACCTCTAGCTACACCAGAAACTGACCCAGAGGTGGTTCTCAGAAAAGGAAAGGCCTCTGAAGAAGAAGCTTCCACCGCCGAACCAGGTATTCCGCCATCTCCTTCTGTAGGAACTCCTTTTTCTCCTCCTCAGTTTCTTGACCAACCTCCTTCCGAGGTGTCCCGTTTCTTGAATTTCGAGAGCGTTCCTGCTGAGTTTTCCCCTCCTGGTCTGGCATTGGGGGGAGAAACCCTTGTCACTCCCCTTTCCTTTGAAGCCATACTTTGGCGTAGACCCCAGACCGTTGAAGATTTCCCCACTCCACCTCTTGTTATTGTTACCACTCATACACAAAAGGGAGCATCTACTGACTTGAGCTCGTTAGCCTTCTCCTTAAATCCCCTTTTGTTTCCCGTTCCACTTCGAAACTTATTCCAAGTAACTCCTTCGCAAACTGTTTCTCCTCCGAGTTCCCCTCCACCAAATATTCCTATGGCTGGTGCTAATCCCCCTCTAAATAGAATGGATGCCATAGTCGTTGCCAGGTATGCTCCCTTAATCCTACCTCATCCCATGAATCCTCTCCCTGCTGGGGATTACCTGAAATACATGCCCAAGTTCACTGGGGAAGGGGACGTAACTGCGGAAGAGAACCTGGTTGCTTTCTACAGTTATGCAGACAACCTTAACATTGAAAATGAAGATGTCTGGATGAGAGTCTTCGTCCAGAGCCTGGATGGTGAGGTGAGAAAGTGGTTTAGAGGACTGGCCCCCGGATCTATTGCTGGGATCGAAGTTCTGGATAGTGCTTTCCTGAGGCAGTGGGGAGATAGGAAGGATTTCATGTATTACATGACAGAGTTCGAGTCTTTGAAGAAAATGGAAGGAGAGACTGTCTCTGACTTCTCCAAAAGATTTAATAAGATGTATAATAAAATTCCTGCCGAAATAAAACCCTCAGAAGCCTCAACCAAAATTTCTTATGCTAGCGCGTTTGGCCCCGATTTCTGTCTTCTATTGAGAGAAAGAAGAGCAACCTCCTTAGCTCAAATGCAAGATGCAGCCATAGAGGTGGAATCAAATGTGTTAGCGGCTAATAGACTAAGGAACAAGGCCGACACAGACAGGAGAAAGGGAAGATCGGAAACCTCAACTTCTGGCCCATCGATGCCCCACCCTCAAGTGGATGAACTGACCAAGATGGTGAAGTCTCTGTCTGCAGAGATGGAGAGAATGAAGGTGGAAGGGAGACAAACATACAAGGGCCCTCAAAACGCCGAAAACAAAGGAGGTTTCAGGAGGCCAAACAATACTACTCCCCCGACTGTGCAAAGAGAGAGGGGAAGAGGTAGAGAAGACCAGAAAATTCAAGCCCCTTTTCAAAACAATTTTTTGGCCGAGGGGGAAGAAGGGGAAACAGACGAGCTTGATCCTGAAATCCATTGCTTCGGAGACACTCCTCCTTTCCCTCATTTCACTCAATCAGCATATGAGGAGTCTCTCATGGATAGTCAGCTAAATGAACTGAGCAAGGGAAACAAGGCTAGTGGCAGCCCAGGCAGGTATGATCTGAGGTCTAGGAAAAGGACAGTAGCACCTGATGTTCCTGAGCAGTCCACTAAAACCAAGAAACCTGCTAATGAAGTAGCGGACAACCACAAAGGTAAGAAGATCCGACCCCCCTCTCCCACAGTTCAGAGTCATGTCCCCGAAATAAGAGAAATCCCAAAGCTCACATCTTCTTTTAATTTCGAGCATGAAATTCAAAAGATCAGAATCCCTGTGCCCCTAACCGAATTGATTAAACATGAAGGGTTCAAGAAACGCTTCTCTGAGCTTTTGCAGTCTAAGGTCTCATGCCTTCCCACAGACTCCATCAATTTGCAAGATGAAAAGCCTGCAGTTATCCTAGGTCCTATGGTAAAAGACAAAAATGACTCATCCCCTCCCTTCTACACTTCCTTGAACATACATGGCAAAGTACTACACAACTGCTTAATGGATTTAGGGGCTTCTCACAACCTCATGCCCAAGACTGTCATGGAACAGTTAGGGTTAGAAGTCACTCGAGCCTATCATGACCTCTATTCCTTCGACTCCAGGAAAGTTCAATGTCTCGGGGTTATCAAAGACCTGGTCGTGACCTTGTTTCAATTGCCCATGAAAAGTGTGGTCATGGATATTGTAGTGGTTGATGTCCCCCCCCAAGTTCGGTATGTTGTTATCAAGATCTTGGATAAAAAGACTAGGGGGAACTTTGCAGATGCACCTCACATATGCTACCATCCCAGTGTTTGGAGGAGAACATAGGAGGCTATACAGGGAAGCCCAATTGGCCTATATAATCAGTGATGAAGCTAATCCTACAAACCATCCTATTTTTGCCTTAGACACTGATTTAGGTTCCAGTCTACTACAACTCACTTATGCTCCCGAGCCTCCTCTTAAACTCAGAAAGCGTCCCACTACTCCTCATGAATTTTCTTCCCCCATCTCCCCTGTCTGGAAAATGTTTTTTGATGGAGCCTCTTCCAGGGAAGGCGCTAGTGCTGGGGTGTTTTTTGTGTCACCTGCTCAGGAAACCATGTCTCTGTCATACAAACTAGAATTTGAAGCTACCAACAATGTGGCAGAGTATGAAGCTCTTGTTCTAGGATTAAGAGCTGCAAGGGAAATGGGAATCCAAGAAGTAGCAGTGTTCGGAGATGCAGAGTTGGTGGTCCAGCAGATCAGAAGCGCTTATCAGGCCAAGCATCCTCGACTCAGGAGTTACAGAAATGAGGTATGGGACCTAATTGACAGTTTCTTCTCAGCATTTAACATTTCTTTCATCCCAAGAGAGGAGAACACAGTGGCAGATTCCTTGGCTATGTCAACGAGCGATTTCAAAGTACCCTTGCCACCCAAATTCAGATATGATGTAGAAGTAAAATACAAGCCCTCCATACCTGACAACGTTAAACATTGGAAGGTATTCGAGGATGATCTCGAAATCAAGAAATTCTTGGAGATTGTCGAAGAATTTTCAGAGATGCAGATCGACCACGATCTTGTCTCTGAAGAAGAGCTTGATGGGGGTAAGTTTCTGAGCAAAATAGCGGAGCATGACATTGTGCAGCTCCCCAACAACCATATTCCAAGAGGACCGATTCCTTTGGAAAGGCTTTTTGATAGAAATGATGTGTCATTAAAAGGGGAAATCTCGGAGGATGACGCGGGTACTATTCAGTGCAACATCGGTACCGAGAGTGAGCCCAAGTTTGTCAAATTGTCAAGAAGTCTGACAGAGGAGCAGAGGTCTGAATACATTGGACTTTTAGGGGAATTTGTTGATGTTTTCGCCTGGACCTACGAAGACCTCAAAACATATGACACTTCTGTCATCGAGCATAAAATCCCATTAAAGGGGGAGGCAAAGCCATTTAGGAAAAAGCTAAGACAGGTCAATCCTATGTTGTTGCCTATCATGGAGAGGGAAGTGAAGAAGCTGCTTCAAGCTCAGATCATTGTACCACTGAGATATTCAGAGTGGGTGGCCAACTTGGTACCAGTAAGGAAAAAGAATGGAGAAATCAGACTTTGTGTAGACTTCAGAAAACTAAAGAGGAGCTCACGAAAGGATAACTACCCTTTACCAAAGATGGAACATATACTACAGAGGGTAACAGGAGCCTCCAGGATGTCCATGCTCGATGGTTTCTCTGGCTACAATCAAGTCTATGTTCTGCCTGAGGACAGGGAAAAGACGACATTTACCACTCCGTGGGGCACATTCATGTATGCCAAGATGCCTTTTGGATTGATGAATGCAGGGGCAACGTTTCAACGTGCCATGGACATAGCTTATGTTTCAACGTGCCATGGACATAGCTTTCATTGGGGAAAAGGATAAATTTGTGGTCGTCTATCTGGATGATATCACAGTATTTTCAAAATCTGATAAGGAACATTGTTGTCATCTCAGGAAGGTTTTCCTGAAATGCAGGAGTTTTGGCATTTCATTAAACCCCAAGAAATCTTTGTTCGCCATGCAGGAGGGAAAGTTACTAGGCCACATAGTATCAGCGGAAGGAGTCAGGATTGACCCTATCAGAGTTGAGGCAATACAAACCTTATCAGTCCCGAGGTCCAAGAAGGAGGTCCAATCTTTCCTTGGTAAGATTAATTTTTTGAGGAGGTTTGTGCCCAACTTTGCTGAGGAGGTAAAACTTATAATAGCCATGTTAAGGAAAGAAAATGAAGTGAAGTGGACTTCTGAATCGCGAAATTCCTTCGAGCAAATAAAGAAGGCCATGTCTGAAGCCCATGTGCTTATGAGTCCCGACTACTCAAAGGATTTCCTTATTTTCTCCATCGCTTCACCTGACACGGTAGCTGTTGTTTTATTACAGACAAACAAGGATGGGCTAGAGCAGCCTATTGCCTATTTCAGCCGAGCATTGAGTGATGTCGAAGTCAGGTATGACACTATGGAAAAGCAGGCCTATGCCCTAGTAAAGGCTCTTAAGGCATTTAGGATCTATGTCCTGCAATCAAAAGTCATCGCTTATGTCCCCTCAACTGTTGTTAAAGACATCCTTATTCAGCCTGACATAGACGGGAAAAGGAGTAAGTGGATAGCTAGGATTCTGGAATTTGACCTAGAAATAAAGCCTACCAAATTGATCAAAGGTCAAGGTTTAGCCAAGTTGTTGGTTGAAGCCAATTGCCAAGCTTTGGGGATAAGTTTCATCAACGAATGCTCAAGAATTCAGCAGGTTCGACTGTCTGACATGGACCCTCAAAGGGAGCCCCCATTGGCTCGATGTCCTTGGTATAAGGATGTCATATACTTTCTACAAGAGTTGCGGCCTCCAGACGGCCTGCAAAGAAACAAAGCAAGAGCTTTGAAGCTCAAGGCAGTCAGATACTGCCTTATCGATCAAATTCTATATTGGAAAGACCCCCTGGGGGTACTTTTAAAATGCATGGATCCACAAGAGGCCGACAGGATCATGTTTGAATTTCATAGCAGCCTATGTGGAGGGCACCATTTCTGGAAGGCCACGACCCACAAAATCCTCAGGGCTGGATACTACTGGCCCACCATATTCACTGACGTCTGCAGAAGGGTCCGAACTTGCACCAAATGTCAAAGATTTGCAGGAAAACAATAGCTCAATTCTCTGTCGTTAAATCCTGTGGTTGTTTAAGGACCTTTCCAACAATGGGGCCTAGATTTCATTGGAGAAATTCACCCTGCTTCCAGTGGGTAGCATAGATGGATCCTGACGGCTACTGATTTCTTCACCAAGTGGATTGAAGCTGTTCCCACCAGGAGTGCTTTCCACAAGGTAATCATTGGGTTCCTAAATGACCTCATCACAAGGTTTGGCTGCCCAAGTAAGATTGTCACTGATAACGCAGTCGCTTTCAAGGCTGAGCCGTTAGCCAAGTTCTGTGAGAAATTCAGGATCAAACTGATTCACTCCACCCCATACTACCCACAGGGCAACGGTTTAGCAGAATCCTCCAACAAAAGCCTGATAAGGATCATCAAAAGGTTGTTAGAAGACAACAAGAAGGCCTGGCATTCAAGATTGAAATTTGCTCTATGGGCCGATCGAGTGACCACAAAGAGATCTATAGGCGTCTCTCCTTTCCAATTAGTCTATGGAGCAGAGGTTGTTTTTCCCTCTCATCTAGCCATTCCTGTAGCAAAATTCCTCCAGGATCATCAGGAGGAGCCTGATGACATGATCAGAAGGATTCATCAACTAGTGGAGGTCCAGCAGGCCAGGGAGCAGGCAATGGACAGAATTCAGGACCATCAACAAAGGATCAAGCAGGTTTTCGATAAGAAGGCCAAGAAGGAAGAATTTCGGATAGGAGACCTGGTGCTGAAATGGGATGCTTCTAAACAAGATAAAGGCAAGCACGACAAATTTGAAGCCCTGTGGGTCAGGCCCTTCAAAATCTCTGAGGTTTTCTCAAATAAAACATATAGGTTGCAGGGTTTGGAGGGTGAAGAAGTTTTCAACAGCCCAGTAAATGGGCATTTTCTAAAGAAGTGTTTTATCTGAGCCTTCGATGGCTCCTTTGTTTGTAAATATTGTCCTTTTGGTTCCTTGTTTATTTTGATTTGATTTTTCGGCTTAGTAAATGACTCCATAGCCCAACAACAAGGCACTGGAACTGCAAAATGAGTCCTTAGAGCATCACAGGGGCAACTCTATCCCCCATGGAGCCTAATGTTAGTAACATTTCTCGTCCGAGGCACGAGAGTGTTCAGGTCTACAAGTGGCGCGAGAAGTGCCCGAGCGCAGCCTGGAAAAATCTCGTTTTTGGCTTCCAAGCAAGTTAGCGAGCAAGATTATACTGTCAACGGTCAGGATTCATCCATAGGAGCAGATCGATGGTCGGCGGGGAATCGCAATTAGCAGAGTTGTGCCGAAGTTAGCGCGACAGATAGCGCTCATATTGTGTACAAGGAAGGATAACAGCTGTCCATCCAGAAGACGCGTGGCGCGAGATCTAGTCGCGTCGACGTTTCGGCATTCGGGAGTTCGAGGGGTGAGAGTTTCATGTTGTTCTACATCTTGAAACCCTGAACCCCGGAAATGCCGAAAGTGTTGAAAGTCAGGCCTGTGGTATCACGAAGCAGTCTCAGCCGTCCATCCAAAGGGAACACCTGGTGACCAATTGAGCAATCTCGGCGTTTCGCCCATCGCGATTATGAGGAGCAAGGATCCGTCCCTTCCCATTCGCGAACGTCGAAAGCGCCTTTGAGAATAAGCACAGGGTCACGGCCCGTGGTCACTAGGGAAAGGAAAGAGCTGCGCGAAAGGGGCCAAAGGCGTTGGGTTTCAGTCACAGAGAGGCCCGCCACGACCTCCAATTGCCATCGGACCCGACCTCGATCCTGGTCTTCGCTTGGAGTAAATGAAGGCAAGAAGGGGTGGTTGAAACCTCTCCTCATTCATTAAGTGTGAGGTATGAAAGGTCTGGTAAGCGGTCTGCTCGAGAGGGTCCTATGAAACCATTTTTCCAGAGAAGCCATGCCGAGTTCTCAACTAGCCGGAGGAGGTCTGCACACGTTAGCTCGGCACTTAATGGCTCAGCTACTCCCCTTGCAGGAGCCACGCGCAGTTAAGGTGGCGTCTGACAAAGAATACTCGTCCGAATTTGGCTGAAGGGACACCAACCTTTGGATGACTGAACATGCCTCTGTTAGGCGAATTTTTCTAAGTATATAGACTCAGTCTTTGTATTTTTGTAATCTATCAATGGTTGAGCGAGGCTCCCGATTGTAAGGTTTTGATGAAGCGTTGGTCGCTCTGGTTATGTATAAGGCATTTGAGACTTCTTACTTTATGGATGTCAGTTTCTTTTCCATCTCTTTGTTTACTGTGTTAGAACAGCTCGGAATTGAAGGATCCAGTCGAGTTGCAGCTGTTATAGGATGATGTAGGTTGGATCACTGTAACAGTTGCATTGTTTCTAATCGGTTCTTGTGATTCTCTTAGCGTTGAATGACTTGGAATTGGAGGATCCAGTCAAGTCACTCTTCAACTCCTTGAAGCTCTGGACCAAGAGGATCTTGGCTTCTGAGTTTTTCATCCTCAAGCTTCCGAAGCCTGTCGCCCAAGGCAGTCTTGCTTGCCTTTCTCACAAGTCTTCCATCTACCACCCTTTAATTTATTCACTGACGGAAGTTGGATCAAGACCTCCCTTGCTTTTTATATACCAAGCCCGGTTTCCTGAGTTAAAACTATATCTTCTCGAGTTTACCCACTCGATCACCCTATTAAACAAATCATGACATAAACTGATGGGCGTTGGGCTCTGCTCCTGCAAGCAATCCAGGAGTCACTTCTGACGCTAACAGGTGGTATGCTCGTTTTCTTTTGTAAATTATCTCCACATCACCATGACCAACAATACTTTTTGTTTTCCTTTTGCTTCTGCCTTTAGAAGAAGTAGAAGTAATGCTTTGAGTTGATATTGAAGCATTGCTAGGGGAATTTCTTGTAGTGCCTTCTTTAGAACCAAAACAAAATTTACCTCTTTGATGATACTATTTGTTGGTTGCCTTATACTTCTCATTATCCCCTATTATTTCCTCCCACCTTTGATCAATATCTAAACTAGCATTAGAACTTATGATAGTAAAGGAAAGTTTAACAAGATTGAGATTTTTTACTCTACAAATGGGGAATGGTCACTACAATTCCGATTTCCCCTCAACATTTCATTCAATAGCAATGTTCTCATTCTCTCCTCCACCTTTGTTGACTACAAATTTAGGGAAGCATTTAGTGTAACCAAAGGATAACAAATGTGCTTGAACTTTGGCTCATATCTAGTAATTGAAGTGGCCTCTCTTGGTTTGAAATAGTTACAACAAATTGGAAGGGTACATAAAGGAATTGTTTCTTCTTCTTAAAATGAAGAAAATTTCTCCATTTTTCATATTGTTTGGTAGCTTCTGCCAAGAAAAAATAGTGACAAACAAACTTGGGCAAGGAAAAGGGTTTTCCCTCAATACCATATAGTGTGATAAAGGTAAAATTATCTTCCTCAAAAATTGGGGCAACAAATGTAGGGGGGATTTGTAACATACCCACTACGGCATAATAAAATTTTCGCTTTTCCTCAAGGGATAGAATCCCCAAAGTCCTACGGGGGCCTAGCGCAGGCTAGTTCTTCTCTGTTCACCTCCCCGTGATCGTGGGTTAGGACCACATGCCAAACAAACCAGACGTCTTTTCGTGTTTCGCAACTCAGCGATACAAGTGAGTCCAATCTTGAAGGTAGAATGGCGAGGGGGCTCCGGAATGAAACCCTAGCCGTAGATCTGGGCGCGTAGATTCTAGTCGTCTAGATCTACCCGTCACTTAACGACAAAGCACTAGCTCCCTTTCTTTAGTCCCTATCTCGATAGGACCACATACACGCCTAAATGAAAGCGCCTTTCACAACTCGCGACCTCGCGAGTTGTGGGTCGAAGACCCTCGAATTTTCTTCACCAATCGCCGATACCCAAGGTTCCAATATGGTATGGCCCCTCCTTATTAGCGCTCTCCACGTGTAACCGTAGGCTAGGGCTTAAATACCGGCGCCTCTCGCAACTCTCACCTTCATGAGTTCGTGGGTTGAACTCTCATGCCCTCCTGTTGCGATCTCCCGAGACGTGACAAGTCAACGCCGGGTTGACTCCTTCCTTGACGCTTTTCGCTTCTCGCAACCTCGCAGATTGAAGCGTCGAGCCTTCACGCTCTTATCCCGCGAATCCCCGAGATGCGAGAAATCAATGGAGCATTGACTCCCTTCTCTAGGCAACGCGTATTCACTTGTCAACCACGCGGGCCCCACCTTGGGGTTCTGCCACGTGTCCACACCCATGCCTCGGCGCTCGACACTTTGCGACTTCTGCAGTCGAGACGAGGTCCACTCAACCTCCAATCCTCCGAATGCGCAATACGCGCGGTGAGGCTCTGATCCAACGGTCATCCGCGTCCTGGACCTATGGCTGTCGTCGCTCCTCGCTATTTCGCGACTTCGCGACTTGAGTTGTTGGGCCTTTGTGCTCCTTTCTTATGAGAACCCGATGTACGAGAAGTCAACAGGATGTTGACTCCCGTCTCAAACGACACGTGTCCACCACCTGTCACCACTTCTCCCTCTCTCTGGGCATCTTATCGTTACACCACCCGTCAACCACGTGGGTCCGACCAAGCGGACGTGCCACGTGTTGCATAAGCTCTTGCAACTCGCAAGCTCGGGACTTCTACAGTCGACACTGATTCCCCTCAACCTCCGAGACCCCGATATGCGATATGGCGAGGAGGTCCTGACTCAATGGTTGCTCCTACTTCTTGCTATTCGGGACTTCACTACTCCAAGGGTTTGGTCTTCCACCTCCAAACTCACGAACCCCCGAAACGCGATGTATCGAGACGTCAGATCCCACGGCTATCCTTCCTCTTTGATCAATGGCCCAGATCACATCGCGATCTCGCGACTCGGGACTTCTTGACCCCAAGAGCCTGGTCTTCCACCTCCAAACTCAGGAATCCCTGATACGCGAAATGGTCAGATCTCTGCCACCTGTCCTCCAACATGGACGGTCCCGATGTCTTTGAGACTTTTGGGGACGTAGTCGAGTTCACTCTCCCGCCTAAGTAAAGGTTAAGATCGACGGCTTATAGAGCTCCAATGGGTCCCTGGGATCTACGGTCCAGGATCCCATCGCTATTTGCGAAGGTTGAAAGGGCGAGGTGTTAACGCCTACGCTCCTTCTCTAGATCTGTCGGTGTTGACAGGCTTGGGGTATTCCCGAAAGGATTCCGACTGTTCATTTACCAAGCGATAGGGTATTTTCTTTCTATATTTGAATCTCGCTATCCCTTCTGAGCTTGAATCATGAAGTTCAAACTCTCGGAGCTTCAGGCTCCCATGACCCCGAGACCTTAGAAAGCTACTCTTTCTTGCATAAGGGTTCCAGACCCGGATTGCATGAAGCCTCAGATGGTTCTCGGGCAATTGTCCCTGATCTTAATCGAGTCTCTGGTAAGGTTCAGTACAGTTACAAGGTTTATGGGGTAATTCTCAGAAAAGAGTACTCTCAAGGGGCCTTCCCAGAATATTACGAGAAACTAAACAAATAAGACGATTCTCGGTGGAGCGAACTCATGTCCCAAACTTAATCATTTGTGCAGAAAACAACTATGGCATGTAAGCATACACAGGAATCCATTCTATCAAATCAAACGTTAGGTAAACACTTCTATTCAGAACTATTTACAAGCACATAAAACTGAACATGCGATTATGGCATTAACTTCAAATAACACTTATCAGAAATAACACCAGAGATGATGCAACTGCTAAGAGGGGTGCTCGTTTCCACCCAATCGTAGGCTCAACGACTCCCAACGGATTTACCACTAGCCACCCCCGAGCTGAGACCACGATGCTGCGAGACTGCGTCTCGGTTTGCCAGTGACCGAGAACGAGGGTTACTCTCCCTCTTTTCTGCTATCACTCACTTTGCATATCTCCAGAGTTCTTCCTCCTTCCCTCGCATTTGCCCCCTTCTCACTTCTCCCTCACATATTTTTCCTCTTGCGAGGTTGTGTGTGGCGCGATTTCCCTCGCACTGGTCAGGCCTGACGGCTCTATGGATGGGCGGTTCATCCCCCATCCCTCATTACTCATGAGGAGCCCTTTACCTGCCAATCCTGGCGAGTCATTTAATTCGGGGCCAACGAGCCGCTCTTGGTTCTCTGGGCCAGTGAAGTCCAAATACAGTATTGGTTTCGGTGGAAGTTAACGCCACCTTTCCAAGTGCCTTCCACCACCTTTTCTTCAGCCATCATGGTCTCTTTTTCAGCATATCCCCTCTCAGCAGTCCTACAATCTCTCTCTCTCTCTCT
>ML811214.1:92449-105126 GCA_009831015.1 Picea engelmannii | reverse complement strand
TCACAAGGTCCATTTACATCACATATTCACATTTTTTAGTTTGCCACAGTTCTTGGCCAGTATAGTTATTTTTACAAACTGAGGGAAACAGGATGTTACAGGATCCTCCTTGATCTTGGAGGAAAACAAGAAAATACTTTTTCTTGGGAGCTAGGGGAAACCACATGCAATCAAATTAAGGAATTAGCTTTGTAGAAAGGATTAATGATTCTAAAGTAGCTTGGAATTTCTCATTTTTCGGTGAGAGGGACTCAATGGTAATAATTTAGAAAATGCTTACAAAATCAACCCTTCATGAACTCTTGTTATGTCGATCCTCACAAGATCTCATAGATTGATTAAGAGTTTCACATAGTTTGAATTATGTCATGTATTAAGGAAATTCAATTCCACATTTGATAAGCTCGCTAATGAAGGGCCAAGCTTGTCAATTGGAAAACTTAGGAAAAATGGGGGGAGGCCTATAATCCATCATCTCCCATGAACCACAAAATTTCAATTAATCCAAAGTATGGCAGTGTAAGCAACATGGACAAATGGCTTCAATATACAGAGGAGAGTACCATCCATCAAAGGGATCATAACTCCTTCCTCTTAGCAAGTTTCATATTGTAGGTTGAGGCTTTAATACATGCAAGGATGGAATCCTTCTCCCCATGTGGTATTAATCCCAAATCTATTTGGAAAATGTGAAAACTCTTCTTCACACTTGCTAGTCGTGCTTTGGAAGAGAGTCTTCCATTTGATTAGGGTGATTAGCTTATTTTCATTGTGCACGGCGTAGGGATGACCCATTGGAAAATTAAGTTGTTACAATTCTAGGTGCAGGGATATAAGGAATATGGTGAATCCTCATGGACATACTAGTCAATGCGCTTTGAGTGAACACTCGAAGATTTGTAGAGGCCTCCGACAGTGTGAAAGACATTTAGATGAAGCTCGATATTGTTTATCCTTGTACAAGAGAAGGTGGGAGAGATGGAGGAAGGATTTGGAATGCAAGAATGCTTTGGACACCCAAGCAATGCAAAGGTAAATAATGGGCCTCAACTCCTAGCTTGTTGTAGTCCAATCACAATAGAGATAGATAGGCATTAACTTTAAAAACTGTAAATTTTTTCTAGCCTAGGTGTCTGCTATCCTAATGTTCTCAGGCTAAATAACTCAAAAACAAAATGTATTTAACAATAGAAAATCAAATTTATGAACATTGCATAAATCACACATTGGCTAAAAAATGAACAACGGAAGAAATAAAACACATACACATATATTTCTCCTTCAAGTCAACTTTTCATTCCTTTGATCAAAGCTTAAAAGGTGACCTTTGCAGCCTGCTTTGAACCAACAACTGTATAGTTAATAAAATCACCTCAAACAACAATGTACGACCATATTTGAGGGTGTACAACTCATGTATGAAGAAAGAATTGCTACATCAGTGTTATGGCCTACATGGCTTGTTGTACTTGTTGGTCACTTTAGCAGTTTGCTCCTCTTCTTCTGTTTGAATGCACTATGCCCTCTTCCATATCTCTTGTTGTCTTCTCATATGTGTGCTTGACCTCTCTTATCTTGTGATATTTATGCTTTGATATCAGGTAACTAATCTCCTCAGTCCTAGTAGCCACCTATCTTAATCTTGAGATGTATAGCTAAGATTAAATCATATTCTAAGTCGCTAACGTTCTAGAACTTCTAGAACATTTTATTTAGATTCCTAAGACTAGTTGACTTCAAAACATTAGACTTTCACTTTTTCTTTATTTTTAAAGTGAAATTACAAGATATAATTATTTATCGCTTTTCCTAAGTGGTCATTAAAAAAATTTCCCACTTCTTGCATGTTCACATTGAACCTATGCAAGAAGTTCAAACTTGAGCTACATTTTTCAACATTCCCTCTTAGCGAGGACATAATCCTACACCAATCCAAGTATGTCTCTGAATGATTTAAACTTTGCTTTTGCTAAGGGTTTGGTCAAAATATCATATTACTATTGATTTGTGGGAATACACTAGAGCTTCATTGCTCCCTTCTAAATCATGTCTCTTATGAAGTGATATATGATCTCTATGTGTTTGGAATTGTCATGAAATGCTAGATTCTTAGAGAGTTTGATACAACTCTTATTATCACAGTAAATGATTGTGGGGTTCAACTCTTGATCAAACAATCTCGAAAGTAACTTGCAAAGTTAAAAGGCCTCATAACTAGCAGTACTAGCCACATGTATTTTGTCTCTGCTAAGCTAAGTGCCATGGAAGCTTGTTTCCTGCTAAGCTAGGATATCATTGTTGAACCCAAGCTAAAACAACACCTTGAGGTTCTCTTCTTGTCTTCTACAAATCCTTCTCAATCTAAGTTTGAATACCCCTACAACTTCACTTCACTATCTATAATATTTCTCAAACCATACTCCATTGTGCCCTTTAAGTATCTGAGCACATGTTTTGTTATTATCCAATGCTCCTACCCTGGCTCTACCATGAATGGACTCAAGGTGAACACTGCAAAACATGTATCTAGTCTAGTGTTGACCAAATACATCAAAGAACCTATCAACTACCTGTACAATGTGGGATCCGCCCACTTTGAATCTAAAGTTGTCACCTTCTTCAAATTAGTGATCATGGGTAGGATTGTGGTACTTCATTTGAAACCTCTTCACTATCACAATTTTATACTTACCTTGCCCAAGGACAATATTTCATGGTCTTTTCCAAACCTTCAAACCTAAGAAGTAATGCATCATGTCGATGTCCTTCATCTTGAACTCAATTGTGATGTATTTTTTTCACCCTACAATGAGCTTCTATACACCTATCATAAACAAGTCATCTACATACATCACCAAAACAAGTAAATTAGACCCAACAAATATAATATAAGTTAGGATTTGCTTCTCTTTTGGTGAAGCCCATAATCTGCAAATATCCAACAACCTGGAATACGATGCTCTTAGTCCCTGTTTGAGTCAATACAAGGCTTTCTTAAGCCTACAAACATGGGACTCCTTCCCATTTACCTCAAATCCCTAAGGCTACTCTATGTACACTTCTTCCTCAATGATCCCATTAAGGAAAGTTGTCTTCACAACCATATGATGTATCCTCCATCCCATAAATGAAACTAAGGACATAACTACTTTAATTGAAGCGTACCTGGCGACTAGAGAAAATGTCTCCTCATATTCCACTCCCTTTTTTTGTGAGAACCCTCTCTCCATGAACATCGCCCTGAAATTCTCAATGCTACCATATGTTGTATGCTTGATCTTGTAGAGCCACCTAGAACTCACTATTGACTTTCCCTTCGCTCTTGTCACTACTTCCCAAACATCATTCTTCATGATGGAGGTGTACTCCACCATGGCATCCTTCCATACCTATTGGTATGTTTCCTTTTGAAAACTGGAAGGATCAAAATCTATGATGCTACTCATCAATTCCATGTAGTCTTGAAACTTCTTCGAAGGTTTGATGTCTCTAAATGTGCTCCTAGGAGCCTCCACATACTCTTGAGCATCCATCAATGTCTGAGTGAGACATCGAGGTCTCCTGACAGAAGTGGAAGGGGTTACTATCTCCTCCTCTTCCCCTGAAGGTTATTGTACTACTCTAGAAGTCACTAATGACCTTGGCTCAACCTTCAGAGTTTCCTGATCCTGATCCTTTTTCAATGGAATAGGCTCATGGGACTTTCTAGATGCAAAGTCTTCCTCAAAATTTACCTTCGTGCCCACTATTGTCTTCTTCTGCTTTGGAATATAGACCTTGTAGGCCTTTGAAATATCATTGTAACCTACAAATAAATCCATTCCACAGAAGGGCTCCAACTTAGTCCTCTTTTCAATTGGTACATGGATATAAACTGGACAACCAATGATGCACAAATGAATCACCTCTAGCTTCACACCAATAAATGCCTCTTATGGTGTCTTGTCCTCCAAGATCCTATTAGGACACCGATTTTCAATTTGCATTGATGTGTTGTATGTATATGTCAAAAGAAACATCAACAAGTCCTGATCATGAATCATGGCCTTAGCAACCCCGATGATGGACCAATTATTTCACTCTGCAACCACATGTTGGTTTTCTCGATAAAGGATTTTCAGTGTAAATATTTACTCTTTTGTGCTTGTTTCATTTGTTTGTTTTTTTGTGATTACTTTTCTTCTATGGTTTCTCTTGGTTTCTAACATGTGGTATCAAAGCTAGGTTAGCCTAGACTCCCTCACAAGAGTGGTTGAAGAATGACTATGGGGTTCTAGATCTATTCACTATGGGTATAAGCATATGGACCACTATAGGCAAGTGCATATCGATGATTTGAGATGGACTCAAAAGCTATGTACAAAGGTGATCCGAAATGATCTTTTAAAGACTTGGTTAAGTTTTAAAGCATGAGTTCATTAACCAATTAGGAATTGATGAAAGAATAAGAAATTAATGATATATCATAGCATCCATAATAAAAAGTGAAGATTTGAAATTAAGCACAAAGAATCAACAAACCATAACAACAAAGTTGTTAACGAAGTTTGGCAAGATTGTCTACGTCTCTAGGCCTTTGTCTTAGTGGGTGAGGCTTTCTTATTTATCTTCAATACTTCAAAAGTACATCAGAAAAGTGTCAAATGGATTACAAACCAGTATGGTTGTGTTTTGCTCAACCTCAAGAATGCAACACAACTAATGGCACTGAAAACGGTTGAGCGTAGCTCCTAGAATTGGCCCGCAAATTTCCCCTCCTCAATGGCTTCCCTGCATAAAAATGGCTTTGGTTGTCAAATTCTTCAGCATTTCTCATGTTTTGAACCTCCCTAATGCTGTCAACAACCGCTGGTTTATATAGATTTGAAGTGGGCATCAACCTCCCAACTTTCTCCTAAGCTCTGGCCTCAAATCGGGCTCCAGATCTCCAATATTGAGTAAAATCCATTTAAAAACATGCTTATAATTATAGAAAAATCCAAAAACTATACAAAAAACCCAAAAATTGATCAAATATAAGGTGCAACCCCTTTTCTCCTGGCCCCTGGTTGCATGGGACAGGCCATGTGTCCTAGGGATAGTAACTGCGTACTAGACCCTCTGGTCGTAGCTCCTGGTCTCATGGTTATGGCCCATGTGGCCAAGCCCTCACTCCACATGCCCACATCTCTCGGCTTAGCCCCTGGTCGGTCAGGGCTGGCCCCAGCCGACCAGGGCCTATCCCAAGCTACGCGCCACCGCTAACTCAAAAGGGAAATGTGCCATGTGGTTTAACAAGCACCACCCTAGCCCGATCAGTCCGGCCCCTTTCACGAAAGCATTGGCGCCCACGGAGGTCAGGGGTTTGAATCCCCCGGAAGTCAACAAATTTTTAAACTAGTCGATATTGGCTAAATCCAGGGTGCCATGTGGCACCCTCTGATTGGCCCATGTGTCACCCTGTGATTGGACCGTACTACACAGTCACCAACACAGTTAACAATCCAGTCAATGTACAGTCAGCATGCCACTTCATCGTCGTCCAACCCAGTCACCTGCCACGTCAGCTTCCATATAACCCACTCACATGCCACGTCACTTGTCATACAACCACATGTCGTGCCACGTCATCATCTGTACTGCACAGTCACCCTGCCATGACAACATTCGTACAACCCAAATGTCATCTGTATTGCCATGTGTCAGCCTGCTATTGGGCCACGTCATGTACAGACTACCACGTGCCAAATCTGTACAGGTGCCAGTTCAGCCCGAAAATGCCAATTTTGAGTGACAAGTGTCACCTCTTGGTGATGCCACATCAACATGATGATGTCATCATGACTTCATGATGACGTCACCTATCGTACTGTTGACATCAACATACGACCTGTTGACTTTTTTATCTGTTTGGGAAAGCGGTCAAAATGCGATAACTTTCGCATATGACGTCCATTTGTGGAAAAAATTATATGGCCGAAATCAACGCGACTAGACAGACACAATGGAACTGGTTTCGTCCGATTCCAAGAACTTTGATTTTTAGGCCTTCCTGGATCCATTTTGGATCATGCCTCCCCACTAAGACCTTTTGGTCATCCAAAAGGGTATTAACCAGTCATCAAATGCAGGATAGGCCACCCCACTTGTTCTTTGTCTTTAAACCTTGTCTCATGCACCTGTCTCATCAAGATCAATTGCAAAACAACCATGACAATTGACAACATATGATTAACCACTTGGACTTTTTCACATCTTACTGAAGCCACTACCATCCATGTTGAAAACATTAGCAACGATGACATCAGAAATATGACTGCAAATGAGCTAATATGTTTGAAGTACTTGCACAACATTAGCTTATCTTGAAGCAAAGTATGATCGAACTTCCATTCTACAACCATCTCATGTTCATGCTTAAGATCAATTGCTTGATTCGACACAATTATAGGTGTGTTGCTTGCATAAGCTGCCTTAGCCAGGTTTTCAGAGACCATTGTAGTAGTTTTCCTTCACTATATTGTTATTCTTCAGTTTGAGATCTATAGACAATAAGCGAAGGGAAATTTGCATTTCTTGCTTTCTAAAAGCCATCAAAATAGTGTGAGCTAGAGGAGAATCGTAGGAAAAAGCATCCATTGTTCACTGTCATTCTCTCATTGAAGTCTACCTTTGTTTTCTCTCCTAGCCTTCGCTGCACCATAGCCTTTGACCTCTTATCTTGACCCATGGAGACACCTTAGAAGAAGAAATCTCACAAGGGAGGCACTATGGTCAGAACTCAACCCTCAGACATGCATTTATTTGAGGCAGAGCCAATGGTGAGGGAAGTTTTTCAAAGGGTGGGTTGCCTCTCTTTCTGCCAAAACATGCAAAGGGGACATCCTGAAGTGGCAAGACAATTTGCCTCACATTTTGATGGCCTTAAGACTAAGGTAGGAGATCTAGAGTTTGAGGTGTATGGAGCCTCTATTGCAGCAACCACAGGGATTCCTAACACTGGGGAGAGATGGTTTAAATCCATGACTTTGAATGTTGCCTTCTCCAAAGACTTCCTCAAGCCATATTATCAAACTCACAACTTGTCCAAGGGGGTTCCTAGAAATCATTTAGTTGAAGGTTTTGACAAGATGTTGAAGATCATCCAAAGATACTTCACATGTGAGGGGAGGTTTAATATGTTATACCAATACCATATAAGGCTTCTACTTCATTTTACTAGTAAGATGAAATGAATATCCCTTTCTACTTGTTGAGGAGCATGGGGATGATGTCTGACAAATTCCAAGCCAAATCCAATGTTGTGGATACTAGTGTCTTTCATTCTGGATTGATCAGAATGTTGGTAATGGAAGAATTGAAGAAGAGGAACATTCCTTGGGAGCAATTCATTGTTTCTTCTCACATGAAGTTGGAAACAACTTCCACTCCTCAATCTGAGATGCAAAGTCCTTTTCCATCTACTAGTGATGCTCCAACAGGAACAAGCAAGAAAAGAAAGAGTAAATCCATTGCTCAAGGCAAAGAGATTGTTAAGGAAGTTGAAGAAGCAAACAATGAGGTATATCATTCTCCATAGAGCGACTCTTCACCTCCTCCTGCACTAGAATTGGAAGAGGCCCCTTCATCTACTAAAGCCACAACCAAGAATGGAAGAAAATTGCATTTATCTTCATCTCCTTCGGCAATTAGCACAAAGGTCGGGAAACCTTTCACAAGATCATCAGCTCTCAAGGGGGTTGTTGAAGCACAAGTCCTACCAAAGGTTTCTATTCTGAAGAGAAAAAGGGATAAGGGCAAAGGCATTGAGAATCTTATTGAGATGGTAGACAGAGCCCCTGAACAACAAAAAGATGAAGGTGAAGCCATGAAGAATCTTATTGAGATTATCAACATTAACACTACACCTAGCAATCAAACCTTCAAAAGATTGATTAGACAGCTCAGGGAGGCTAGGAAGGAGGTTGCTCACTTGAAATCAGAGTGTTTATCTGAAAGGATTAAGATGAAGGAGCTCATGGATAATTACAGCAACACTCTTTATTTGGCAAGATTTGAAGCTAGAAGAGCTCTTCCTCTCCATAAACAACTCAAGAACCTCTATAAGTAAAAAAAGAAACTTTTAGTCTCAGAACAGAAAACTCAAGGCAGAATTGCAACACTTCAAGGATGAAGTGGCCCAGAGGAATTTGAATGTGTTGGTTGAACCTGCCATTGAAAAGGAGAAACCAATAGTGAAGAAAAGAACACCTGCAGTTAAGAATCCTGTCACTACAAAAGGAAAGCATGCTGATGTGCTAGAAAGAAGTCCTCCTTCCACAAGAAGGAGTGTCAGGTTGAAGAAATGATTGGGGGAATGTAAGCTCCATATTTTAGAATGGTCTCTTTTTGCAAGAGTAAGTGATCAATGATGTATTATATTTTTCCATTTATATAGGCATTTACAGGCTCCTAACCTATCAGCTCAAGGTTTTTTGTGATTTTCAAAAGATTAATCTCCTCATACATAAAGAGAACAGACATTCTGTAGCGCTATGGCACTACGGAATCGTCTAATTTAGCATATCCTGCTAGTTCGCTACCTACAATGCTACCAAATCTCTTGAGACTGAACATAGCAATGGAATTATGAATTCCACAGGAAAGCTACCAAATCTCCTAAGCAGTGTAATGATGGCGCTACCAAATTCATAGGGATATATTACAGTGGCGCTACCAAATCTGTTGTGATGACGGCGCTACCCATTCTGCAGGATCGTTTTGATGACCGACGCTACAAATTCCGCAGAGGTGATTGAAGTATGGCGCTACCAAATTATGCACAAAGATATACAAACTCGGCGCTACCCATTCTACAAGCCTGTTGCAGAGTATTTTGTGAAGGCACTACAAAAAACTCACTACACAACGCGCTATTGAACGACGCTATCAACTGGTATTTGGAATCAAGGGGTTCGAGTTATCACTCTTGTGTGTGGTTGATGATATGGAGAATGGCTAAGATCAAAGGTGGTAGCATGATGACAACTTACAGCCTCTGTAGGACACTTGGCATGGAAAGGGATGTGCATCAATGAAGACAATGTCAGTTAAAAGTTTGTTGGATCAGTTTCCAACATATTTCCTTTTTTGTATCATAGTTGTTAGCACAATTGTTAGTTTGAATAACTGATTTAGAGAATCCTATGGGAGGAAGGCTAGCTCACACCTCTAGTTGTTGCCTTCCCTTTTGGTTATAAATAGACATTCCAAATGTTTTAGTGGGTTCGAATGGTTGAGCTAGGCTCCCTTATTGTAATATTTTGATGAAGCATACTGGTTCTCTGGTTATGTACTTGACTTGAGAATTTTTTATTAATATAAGTTGGTTTCTCTTATTCCATCGTATTGCCTCTTATATTGAAGTGTTCATGATTGAATGATTCACTTGAGATTGTTATAGTTGTATTATAATGAATGTTTGATTATAGTATTGTTATGATGTTCTTCAATGTTCTTTAAACTTTGAATTCAAGAAGATCTTGTGTTTGAGTTTTTTGTCCTTGGGTTGTTGGAAGACCTGATGTCCATAGGAGACCTCTGCATTTTCCTCACTAAAGTCTTCCTCCTATTCACCTTTACTCCCACTCACTGACTGAAGTTGATCAAGACCTCAATTGCTTGTGCATGTTAGTCTATATTTATGAGTTAGAACATTATTCTTATCCATTTGATCTTTTAAATACTCATTTACATTTATATATAACATGATAGGTACTGAGCTTATCCTCTTTGCAATCTAAAAGTAATTCCTAATATTAACACTTTGTAAATGTAAACAAATGTAATTTGAAGTAATAAATATAATATTTTAAAATAAATATGTGTTGGGAGATTATCATAAAGTCTGATTATCATAAAGTCTATTCGTAAAAACACTATAAATATTAAAGAGAGGTATAAATAATACAATGAATCATAGTATCAACTTTAAACTTTGTTCTTGTAAATATAAAACCAAAAGACTAAATTAAAGATTTTGAAATAATTATGTTTTATTAAATAATAGGGGATCATCATAGATTGTATAGGTAAATTCATTATAAATGTGAAGTGTAAGATTTAAATTTTTTTTATTTTAACAGTTTAATAGTATGTATTATGTTAGGGTTTAAATCTTTCTTTAATCATTTTGTTAAATTATTAGCTTTAGCTTTAATGTAGGAAAGATCTTCATTCTATTTATATACTTCTATGTATCTAAATTTATGAATGTTTTCTAAAATGTTTTAATTTATGGATGTTCCTTAAAATGTTTTAAGGAAGTTTTATTTGTGTTTTCAAAAACAAAAAATAAGTGTATCACGAGTTATGCTAAGTTGTTTGTAGAGGTGGATTTCACAAATATATTATTTGAAGACATGTTGAATGAGGTTATTGACAAGGTCTAGACTTAAAGATATTTAGATAGATGATAAGGTTTGGAAGCAAAGACTTGATTACAAGTAAGTAGTTTTGAGAGTCAAAGCATGCTTTAAATATGGTTTTTTGGTGACTTTTTGCCCAAAGTTAAAATGGAGATAAACAAGTATTTCAAGAATTTTCTTAGAAGAAATATTAGAGTGTAGAATTGTAAGACACCCTAATAGAAGGGCATTCAAGAACTAATCCACTTTATAAAAGTGACAAATTTTATCACAATTAAGGATTTTCAAAAAAAGAAACAAAAAAATAGAAAGTTTCATGTTTTCTCACATTTAAGGAAGATAAACTCTTAGCCAATCAAAAGCAGTTTTAGGTCATACTTTAGGATCATAAGGCGGTTTCAACTCGGATAGCATTTGCAAGATACATAATATCCCTATCTAGTCGTTGTTAAGGCTCTAAAGAAAGAGTCAAGTGATATCAAGTAGCATCTAGACTTAGTCTCGTACATGAGACCAGTTGTTAACCTTAATTGCAAATTTTAAAAAACATATATATGTAAAAGATATATGACCAAACCATTTATATTATAATTGTATTCATTATTTTCTATCCCTGTCATTATATGCACAAATGTGTTCAACACAAATTTCTTTTCATTAAGTTGGAAATTATAAAAGAATTGGAAGCAAAACCCTCAACTAAACAACGTAAAGTAGCAAGTCCCAATTGATTACACATGGAAATAAGGTTACATGATTTTATGGTTAAATAGCTTTCAATATGTTTTGCCATAAGACTTATGTTGCTTTGTCATATCTCTCTTTTTTAAGGCTGACAATTTTGAGGGCCAAAGTTATTTGAGATGAAAACTCTAGCCATTTAGTGAAAAGCGACTCCTTGTCTATAATTTGTACCATGTTTACTGACAATTTTGAGGGCCAAAGTTATTTGAGATGAAAACTCTAGCCATTTAGTGAAAAGAGACTCCTTGCCTATAATTTGTACCATGTTTGATCAAACTTTGATGGTCCATTTCCTTAAAGTTTAACGCTAATACATCTATGATTGATAAACATGACAAGTTATTAAACACATTTAATTTCTTTCTTGTTTTGCCAAAAAAAAGATAGTTTTTATTTGACTTTGTAAAAAATAATGTCACACTTATACATCTAATTTTGAAACCAAAGCCTTTTGACTTCACTTAAAACCAAAGCAAGTGGGATTTATACTTGCATTATGTGCTTAAATTCTCTTCCTGTACCTTCCATTCATCGCAAAGCAAAGACACCTTTTGTCTTATTATCCTAAAGCTCTTATTAACTTCATTCTTATCTAAAATCATAGTTAAAAATAACTATATAGATATGCACTACGATTATCATTATTTTATTTTTTTATTGACTGGGGAAATCAGTGGCTAGTTGGGCACGTACTCGCGTGACACGTGGTCATGTTATCCAACTATTACTACTATAATCCAGGATGGCCCTTCACGCAGCACACAAGGCTAATCAAGGATTTCGAACCGATAACTTCACATAACGAAGTGCCTTAACAATACACTCCATCACCGACTATTCTACACCCCAAGAACAACTACGATTACCATTATTATTGATATAACTCCTTTGGACTTAAATCATAACCAACATATTCTTACAAGCATGTGGATACTTAGGGATTTAAGACGGGTCGCGTAGTATATACTTTGTAATGTATTGTTGTAGTAGAGTTGTCGGCCAAAAGCTAAATGTGCCTTGCTCGCTTTAAAAGTCGGAATATAGTGTCAATTCAACCTCTTCAATGATAAATGTGTGATTCAGCCTCTTCAATGATAAATATGTGAAATCATTGGGGAAATTTCAATCCATTCTTACAAAAATGGAAGTTGCAATTAATTTATCATTCCGATGGCTCCATGTCGAGTTCAAATTAACTTTGTTGAAGCATTAACTATTTTCTAATTTATTGAAAATATTATTGAATTTAAAATTGAATATACTTTGTAGCATGTTTTTGATAGTTAGTATTAAACTTAAAAAACCTAACATGCTTAACCAAAGGGCATAAATAATAAAAACATTGTACTGCCAACTCTATCCATTTATTTCATGATTCATAAAAAGATCTATTAAAATATTGTAATGCCAATTGTTGTGATGCTAATTCTATTTATTCATGATGACTTATAAAGAAGATGTTAAAAGATGCCAATTCCATATATTTCATGATTTATAACATATGTTAAAAGGTCCCAATTCCATTTATTTCAAGATTGTCTTCCAAAT